>BQNB010048657.1:2589-42455 GCA_026074375.1 Tanacetum coccineum
CTTTTTCAAAAAGCAAATTTGTGATCGGAAAAGAGCAGACTATTGTAGTAAAGTTCGAGCAGCATCAAATCGTTCACGTGCCCAAAGAGATGATGATGCTTCTCAAGAGGAGGTCACAGGATGTACAAATATGGGTAAAACTCGGGGGAGATTTTAAAATGCGTGTACAACTACATAGATTTATAGTATTTCCATGTAGTATCAATCATTTATATTTTCGTTGTGAAATTAATTATATAGTTTTCCCTGATGGTAAAATCATCTCAAAAAAGTGTACCCTTTAAGAAAATAATAATAATAGAATAAGTGCATTTTAGCTACTCCACATATATATTTATTTATTATTTTATTCTCGCAAAAAACATAAATATATGATAAGAGATCTATACGTACTTTTGAAACAACATTAAACCAAACTATTGAAGTGTGAAACAAATTAACTCCTTGAGCAATGAGCATGATGATACGGAACTAATTTGTACAACTTCAAGGTAATTTCAAGATGTTGTACAAGTTCAAATTCAAGTCCAAGTTCAAGTATCAAGTAGTTTAAATTAACTTGTACAACTTAGCAGGCTGTACAAGTATCATGATGTTCAAATTAACTCCTTGAGCAATGAACAAATTAGCCTTGAACTTGTATAACTCCAGCTTGCCTTGACTTTGAACTAGTACTAGATACTTGCTTTGAACTTGAACATCATCTTGAAATTAACTTGAAGTTGATCACTAAAGTAAAACAATTTGAAAGAACTTGGACCCATTAATGAAGAGACCACTACTACTTTTTTGGTGAGAAACTGAAATAGTAAAGAGATCATTACATAATATCGTATCCAAATATATATAATGTTTTTTCAAGATTATTTTATATTTACACCTTTTATGTTTCCTACATTGTTAAAATCTTTTATTATTTCTTTCAACTTGTTTCATAACCCGTTTGAACTCTCGCACATTGAAAAGCTTTTGAGCGACTAAAATCACAAAGCTACTTTTACCAATTTTAGAAAATTGAGATTAAAAGTTCAAGAATCACCAAACTGTATAACAGCCTTACACCAACGTTTTTGGTAGTTAGTTATGCTTATTTGATTGTTTAGCACTTATACATTGGTGAGTTCATGGTAAAAACTAGACTAGTCTTTGACGTCGGGGGAAAACAAGTTTTTGATTTATGGAATTTTGAGCCAACAGAAATATGTGTTACATGTTGATAACATCAAATATTTAATACTTTTATCTATTAAAATCCTGAGTTTATTGCCTTGCTTTATATCATTTTTATATGAATTCGGTATTTAATTCATTTATATTTCGAATTCAATTAATTAAAGGTTTTAAACGGAAAGATGCGAGAAATGGCCAAAAATAGTACCAATACTAATTTATTTAGTAGAGGTACTAAAATCATTGGATGGCTACTATATTTCTTCAGAAAGCAAGCTAAGAGTCAAATAAAGAATAGTACCACTACTATATTATTTAGTAGGGGTACTATATTTTAAAGATAAAAGAGGTCGATAAATTTAGAAGCATTACGGCGTAACTGGCCCGCAAGAGTTATGTTGTAATTAATCATAAACATTGAATAAATTATGCTGACGAAGTATTACTGATGCGGGTCTTATAAAATCGCAAAGAGTTTTACAACTTCCTAGGCAGAGTACCTAACCATTGTAATGTAGTAAGGTAAGACTCGGGGGTTGTTATCGTTCTCTAGGGGAATAGGTTGGGAAGGCTCGACTAGAATCTAACAAATGTCTACTGGGTTGAGAGAAGATTCTTTTTGTATTTTTATTTTATGAAAAGCAGATAAAATCATATGTTTGAGAGGTTGATTTGTTTTAACTAATTAAACTAAACTAAATATAATATAAACTACCGGTGATAACTCTATATGGTATACGAACGTATTTACTTAATCATGCATTACTCCTCATATTGTTTTTCCTAATCCTGTTGCTTTGTCACACTTGTGATTATCTGTGTAAGTATTTCCTAAGTCATGAATGAATTACACGAACCCGCTGTCTACATAAAATTATGTTAAGGAAACGCACAAGTAAGGTAGTATGAAGACTATTACAAGGCCTCTAAGAGTACATTACATGCAATTAAAAAATCTTAAGAGAGATCAACCATATTAGGGGTAAGGTAGTATGAAAACTGTTACCAATGGTATCCTTTCTACACACTCGCGTTTCCCTAGACGTCTATACCAATTTAATATCTTATGGCTAGTTTTCTAAAGCCTAACGTGCACATCCATCACAAGAAGCAACATTAAAATGATCTACAATCTAACTTTCATGCAATCATAAGTAAATACTAATGGATCTAGCCTAGCATGTTAAGCACAAGAGAAGAACAAGAATTAATCAAACAACACATAGACATATTGAAAGATTAAAGGGATAGATGAACTTCACTTGATTTAAACATGGATTAAAAACTGTTACAATAAGGTTTTGAGGCCCTAAAGACAACCTAAATAGCTTCCAAACTCGAATATTAAAGTTAGGGTTTGTCTCCCAAAATTTACACACATAAAACCCTAAAACCAGTTTTGTATATATAGAGAAATCGCCGCGACGGCGTTGTGTTGTAGTCCTGACGCCGTCACTACGTCGAATATTCTAGATTCTCTTTAAGTCGGCTACGTTATGACGCCATCGCCAAATCACTAACACCGTCACCTTGAAAATCCTGACGTCGTCGCTTAGGAATCGCGACGCCATCTGTGAACATAATTCTTCAAGATAAATGATGTAGAGTCGTAGTCTTGTTCGTTTCTTCTCTAAATTAGCCAAGTCACGTGTATTTCCTTCAAATGTCATCCAAATGCTAAAAACATAAAAACAGACGATTAAGCACATAATCTGAGCATATTTGCATGATTTAGGGGGTTAAATGACCCCGAAAAATGTGTAAAATGACACCTCATCAAATACCCTTACACTTGAGATTTGCTTGTCCTCAAGAAAATGGGCTATTCTACCTAGACAATAGCAATATCAAGGGCATTTAACCTACTTTTTAAAAGCGGTTTACGACACAACCTTCTAGACTTCGTAATTAAAAGCACAAAAAGTATATACTAGCACCTCACATAAGTGTTTGGATTCTCTCTTTCTCTCAGGTGTATAATAAATTATAACAATATGAAAAACAGGAACATAACACTCATTACCTGTCATAGCATATAAATTACCATAGACTTGATAAATGATCAAACATCTACCGCTAGGCGCAAGTACTGGAAATTACTATCAAAGAGGTCTTTAAAGGGTTGTGGGGTCTAGGTGTAAGATAACATTAATGGAAACGAAAATGGATGAGAAATATTTGGGGGTGACTTTTTGGGTGAATTTAGAGTGAATGGGTGAGCTAATTATTTATAAGAGCACACACTGGTTTGGTTGCTAAGCCAGATACTCGGACTAAGATATACAAACTTTACAAAACTCTACATCAATCTCTTTTCTTTTTCTTTTCTTGACTCTATGATAAACATAAACATAAGCAAATGACAGCTCATACATTTTTTTCACTTTTTTTAGATTTTTTTCTTTCTTTTTCTCTTTTTTTCGTACACTTTTGCCCTGCCATTGCTTAAACATATAATATATCATTTGGGGTTTATAAAGACAACCCTACACTTGAATTTTTACATACTCGATAAGTAAGCTAATCTATGACCCGAATTGAGTTGGATCAAAATAACATGAAGACTATTTGACAAACATATAGGGGGTATTGATTTAACTTTTCTTCCCCACTCTTCTATAAAATTAATACTACCATGAATCCTAATCGTCCCAAAATAGTATATACAAGGATAAAGACTTGGCAACCGTGTACTCAAATAATTAACTTGGGTTAAAACAATAATGTACTAAAAGTGAGTACATACGATGTATGCTAAGGCGATTTGGGTGTAACAATTGATTTAAAGGGTTACAATGCTCTTCATTAATATTCTGGATTAACCAAAGAATTATAAGAACCATGAAAAAGATAGGCTTAGAGGGTTTCACTAGGGGAGTATTGCACTAAAATGAGTGCGAAGCACGGGTGTGTGGATAGTTATATAGTCGATGTGACCATAATAACAAATACAGGTTTTTAACATGGGTTAATCCTAGTGTCTCTTATCATTTAGCAAATCCTAATTCTCACTATGTGGTCTCGGGATGCATCACTAAATCAAGTTCTAGAATTTAATATACTATCGGTACACTCATATGATTTTAAACCGATCTTAGTGCTCTAGAAAAGGAGACAAAGATCATACGTATACATCCGTAATGACGGAATAGTCACATATGTCTACATTCGAACCTTAACTCGAACAAGCTAAAGGTAAAATCATATTGGGTATCAAAAATGAATACCCAAATTCCTATAGATCTAAAGGTGAACCTCACATTTTTGGGGTGGAATTATGAGGGTTTTTGTGCTAGTCATATAAATTCATATCCATGAGATGCAATTAATACTCGGTTTTCATCGGTATGTGTCATAAGTTTTTTTTATTTTTGTTAAAATTACCTTTTACGCTATGTTTTGATATATTACCCATCATTTTAAGGACAAAGCAAATGGCAATTGAAGGAATAGTTTCTAAGGCTTATTTCCCCTACACTTAAGTTGAACATTGTCCTCAATGTCTTTAAAAGTACCCGTAAAACGAATAAAGGGAAAAGAAAACAAGTAAAAGAAACTAGTACTCCCCTGGTTTGCTCAATAATGGAGAAGAAACATGCGATAACTGGTTAAATCGTCCTCCAAGAATCGTCTAATGAAACTTCCTAAGAACTTCCAAGCTTCTTCTCATCAAATATAACCTATAAATCAAAGACAAAGACAACTACACCTGGCGTAAAATCGGCGGGATATGATATACAACGAAACTTTTAGGGTTGACTCTATGAAAGCAGTAAAGATAGGATGAAAGTGATGATATAATTCTAGGTTTCTGCAGGTTTATAAGAAAAATACAAATTTTAGAGATTGTGCAAAATTATTTTTCGAAAATAATAGAAAAAGTTCAAATTTTCACATGTCTGGGGGTTTGACGGTCGCTTAACAATCCAGACGGCGTCACGCTATTTTCTGACGCCGTCTCCACATACTGTGAAAACTTCTCATTCGTTTTTCAGGAAAAATTTCCTGCACGCAATCTTATTAGTTGTTTCCTGTAGAAAATACTGCATAAAACCTGGAAATTAATCATTACAATCATATGACTCGAAACTGACGCGAATTAATCTAAACAATTTTTTTATGTGTTTGAATTGGTTCTTATAAACCGGATAATTTCTCCTACACTTATTTTATGCAAAATACCTTTGATTGTAAATAAGACGAAGTTAAAAACAAAGCAAAGCATGATTACAATATGATTCAAACATAACAGAATAAACGAGAAGAATTAAAACACAAGACATTCCTAAATACGAAAAAATAAATATTGGGTTGCCTCCCAAAAAGCGTTTTTCTTTATTATTGAGTCTTATAACTAGACTCGAAGGTACACGTCCTCACGTGTTATAAAAGTGATCCAAGTCGATGATCTCCCTTGGATTCTCCCTTTTAGAAAGTTTTCTAGAAGTGGGGACTGACTGGAGGGTTTTGGTGAATTCTTCTCCATCCGGATCAATCAGCCTAATCTTGGCATGCCATGCCCCGTCTCCATTTTTGGGTGGTTTGTCCCTGTTGATCGGGCTCTCTATTAAATCCTCTGACTCCCACATGTTTTCTTAAGGTTTATGGGTATAGCCCTTAAAAATTCCACCATTCTTCTAAATACTAAGACGTCCTTAAAGGGATTAATCTCAGCATCTCTAGCTATTTCCCATTCTCCGGGTAAATGATAGTCCATGAATTCCTTCTTAGCTTAGTAAGGGGTTCGAGCACCCACATCATCTAAACTAGGTTGTGGTTTGTATGACTCCTTTTTTCCTAATGTGGTCCAATAGGGTGCTTCCTCCTCATCTAGTTTGATTCTTTTTACCCTAAATATTGACCTAGTAATCCCTTCTCCTACCGTTATTTTGGCTTTCCTACAATCTATAACTGCATTGGTGGTGGCTAAGAATCCTCTTCCTATTAGTAAAGGAGTTTCGAGGTCCTTCTTCATGTCAATTACGTAAAATTCGTTTAAGAGTTTTAGTCTTCCTATGTGGACTTCTACATCTCTAACAATTCTAACAAGATAAGACTTGGTTCCATCAGCTAACCCGAAAACATGGTCAGTTTCCTCTAATAATCCTATGTTGAGCTTTTTGAAGAGATATAACGGGATTATGTTCACGCAAGACCCTAAATCAGCTAAGGTATCAAAAGGTTTGGAGTCCCCTAGTCTACAAGGTAGAGTAAATAATACGGGGTCTTCCATCCTTTTAGGCAATTCACCTTGGATAAATGCGGACCCATTTTTGCCTAGCACTAAGCTATCAACTTATTCGTCTAGAATTGCATTATATATTAGAGCATGATCTAGGACTTCGAGAACCAATAGGTTGAGATGCAAATCCTTAAATTTATCTTCTAAATTTTGCTCGGGTTCTTTAGTTTGTCGTGTTCAAATTTCTATGACTGTTTGCAGCTAGTCCTTTTAGGAATGGTTTCTCTCCTTAGAACACATTTTAACCGCATTGATAGAATTAGGGGATGAGACGAGCATTTGGATCTCCTGTGGGTAAAGATACGAGTAGACAAAAAACTGGAGGGTAATGGGTGACATTCAATCTGAGGGTTCTTAATTGGATGCTAGGAAGTGCTCCGTTATTCGATCATGATGCATTGCAATGAACTGTGTCAATTTTATTGGACGCTCACTTGTTTGATTTGAATTCGCTTCAAACTTGGATAATCTAGCGTCTTGAGATGCCATGAAGTTAGACACCAATCCTTCAAGATTTGATTGACTGTTAAAATTTTAAGGATTGTTGTTGAAGGAGCTGTTTGGGATCAAACCGTTGGGTTTAAGAAACGAATTAGTGGGTTTGAAAAATTATTTTGAGAATTTTAAGGTTGTCTCCACCTAAGGTTTAGGTGACTTTTCCACGACGGATTGTAGGTGTCACCAAGATTGTTTTGCTCGGGTTTAAAAGTATACCACTTGCCTCCCGCTTCGTTGGTACGCGAGGACGCATAATCAACAAAAGCTTGCTTGGGATTTTCAATGCAGTAATGAGTGTCGTGGGGACCACTAAATATCTCACATGAAGAAGTGATTTTGTTCACTTGAATATGTTGTTTAGGAGCAAGATGAGCTTCCATCAAGCGTTGGAATTGATTTTCGAGCTTGATGAGACGTCGGTCGGATGTACTTGGGACATCTTGAGGTAAAGAGATTGCCTTGACCAGTTTAGCGAAGTCCCTTGGGTCGTTCCAACTTTCGTTGTCATAGAGGGCGAGGTCCTCTAATAGTGCCCAGGATTCTTTGGCGTTTCTGTCATGAAGCTTACCACCGGCCGATTGATCGATGGTTCGTCTTGTGGCGGGATTGACATGGTCATAAAAGATTTAGACTTGGAGCCAAAGATCGATGCCATGATGAGGGACTTTTTGGAGTAAGTCCTTGAAACGAGTCCATGCTTCAGAAAGAGATTCTCCTTGATGTTGTTGGAACATCAGGATGTCATTACGAAGTTTTGCAGTCCTTCCCGGTGGAAAGAATTGAGCAAGGAAACGAGTAGTAAGATCCTCCCATGTGGAGATGGATCCTGCTGGAAGACGTTCAAGCCAATTGCTAGCTTGATCGCGAAGGGAAAATTGAAATAAACGCAGGCGCGTTCTTTCCCTATTGTCACCGTTAAGGTCAAGTGAGTCCACTAGTTTTAGAAAATCCTTAAGGTGTTGGTTTGGATCCTCGGACCGAAGTCCGTGGAATGAGCATCCATTTTGCACCAACCGGATGGTGTCGGATCGAAGAGGCACCACATTGTTCCCTTCGGGGAGCTCAATGGTGTTCCTATAGCCCTCGTGGCTAGGTTTGGAGTAATCTCCAAGAGTACGGATAGGATTTTCGTCTCCCATGGAGGTCAACGAAAATGGATTACGAAACAAATAACACAAAGAAAAGATAGACTACGAGAAAGCTAATATACTAAAAATAAAATCTCACTTGATAGGATTCAAGCGAGTAGACGTAAGTTAAACAATGGTCGAGACCTAACTATTCCCCACGCAACGGCGCCAAAAACTTGATGCGGTCGTCGTAGGACTTCAACAAGATGTTTTACAACTCCCTAGGCAGAGCACCTAATCGTTGTAGTGTAGTATAGGCAAGACTCGGGGGTTGTTATCGTTCTCAAGGGGAATAGGTTGGGAAGGCTCGAACAGAATCTAACAAAGGTCTACGGGGTTGAGAGAAGATTCTTTTTGTATTTTTATTTTATATAAAACATGTAACATCATGGTTTGAGAGGTTGGTTTAATTAAACTAATAATTAATAAAATAAATCTAAACTAATTTGGTGATAACTTATATAATAAACGAACTTATTTACTTAATCATGCACTACTCCTCAGATTGCTTCTCCTAATCCTGTTGCTTTGTCACACTCGCGATGATCTGTGTAAGTATTTTCTAAGTCATGAACGAATTACACGAAGCCGCCGTCTATTTAATATTCGGTTAAGGCAACGCACAAGTAAGGTAGTATGAAGACTATTACAAGGCCCCTAAGAGTATATTAAATGCAATTGAAATATCTTAAGAGGGATCAACCATATTAGGGGTAAGGTAGTATGAAGACTGTTACTGATGGTATCCTTTCTACACACTCGCGTTTCCCTAGACGTCTATGCCAATTTAATATCTTATGGCTAGTTTTTTAAAGCCTAACGCGCACATCCATCACAAGAAGCAACATTAAAAGGATCTACAATCTAAGTTTAATGCAATCATAAGTAAATACTGATAGATCTAGCCTTGCATGGCAAATAAAGGAGAAGAACAAGAATCTATCACAAAACACATAGACATATTAAGTGATAAAGGATAAATGAACTTCACTTGATTAAATCATGCAGTTGAGGCTGTTACAAGAGGGTTTTGACACCCCAAAAACGAGCCTAAAGGCTGCCAAAGTCGTCTTCTAAAACTAGGGTTCGTCTCCCAAAAGTTACACACTAAAACCCTAAAAACGGATTTGTATATATAAGAAAACAAGCGTGACGGCGTCGCTTTATGTTCCTGACGCCGTCGTGCCGCAATGGTCTTCTAGGGTTTTTTAAGTCGGCTTCGTTCTGACGACGTCTAGAATTTCATGACGCCGTCACTTGATAACTTTGACGCCGTCGCTTGTAATTGGCGACGCCATCTCCACATACTGTACGCTTTTCTTCAAGATAGTTGGTGTAGAGTCGTAGTCTTATCCGTTTCTTCTCCAATTGAGCCCAAGTCACGTGTATTTCCTTGCAAAACGAACCAAATCCTAAAATCAACAAAAACAAGACGATTAAGCACATAGCTGGAGCATATTTGCATGATTTAGGGGGTTAAATGACCCCGAAAAAATGTATAAAATGACACCTCATCAATCACTGAAATAACAAGCGACTAATCTTATAATAGTTTGAAACATTTTTTTGTAAACGTAACCAATAACATCCAAAATTACAACATATTTTATGAAGTATACCACCTCATATTTATTTAAAAAATATATCCGAGATCAAGGTTTTTTAGAAAGACATATCTCAAAATGAATATTGTTCTTTAGTAAGTTAGTATCCGTAATTGTTACCAACACACTCGAAAGACTTTATGATACAATGAATACTCCGGCTTAACTATGATGGGGGTTAAAAATATACCAAACGATAAAGAAGAGGTCATATAGAGAATTTGAAAAAAATAATACAGGCTATAAAAGACAAACTCAATTCCAGAGGCCCACACACATAGGTCCCCCGTACTCTTCTTCAACATAACTAAATATCATTGTATTCCATTAAAATGTATGCTCAAACTTCTATTTCCCATCCTAAATCATATGTCAACGCTATTAAATCCGCCAAAAATGATTCTATACTTAAACAGAAGTTTTAGAAATCGGAGGCCCCTAAAAAAGTGAGGCCCTGTGCGGTTGCCTATGTCGCACATGCCCAAATCCGGGCCTGGTTGTATTCATTATTACTGATCATAGAACTCAACTATGAAGGATAATGCGTCTGATGCAAAATTATATCATTTAATTTGCATAGTTTTTCTCCTCAAGAATAAAACATTGTCATTTTGTAAGGGTACTCATTATATAAGACAGAGTGTAATGGCACAACACCGTTGATGACGTATAGCATATATCTGGACTTCCGGGTCCGAACCACACCATCCGCCTCGCGATAGGATTCTGAATCCGTAAAATATGCAAAGACGTGCCAAGACTAACCTCGGGCCGCCACCGCAAGGGCTAAACCCCTAACCACGTCCACGGATTACTACCCGACAACAGGAATCCCGTGATTCAGTTAAACATTGTAAAGAATATTGCATGGGAAACATAAAAGAGAACGTCAACGTGCCAAATGCAGATAAGAGACAACTGTGTACTATCCAAAGCCGCTACGCTACAAAGCATGACATAGTGACGTTGAACTAACAACAACCACCCCATTACCCATCGGTCCACATGGTGTATGCCATCTCGTGACCCATGCAATCGACAACGACGTCCGTCTATATAAGGAGTTCATTAAACACTCCCGACGGTATGACTTCCGCACATAAAACACACATATATTACTCTAATATTATTACTTACTCTCACGCCGGAGTCCAATCGCGAGAACCCAACCTGCGGTAAGGCTAACGATGTTCTTTATTCTTAGCAGGAAGTCAGATCTTACTTTCACTTATTGCAAAATACCTCTACAACGAGCTTGGAATCACTTGCCCAAGCAAGTCTCACCCACACTCAAAGTGTACCTCAAATTTTGTACTAACAACCGTCACATTGAAGCAATTTTTTACGACAACACCATACACGGTCTTTGTTACACAATGCCTTTGTTTGCGCACAAAGGGAAAAAGAAGGAAGAAATCATTGTTGCGGACCACCAGTTGTTAGTAAAATTTGTGCGCGTGCGTGTGAGTTGATGATATTTGTGTGTTTAAATGCGGTATTAGATAATCGGTAAGAATGATGCTAACCACTACACGAGTAAAATGAAAGTGCTAATGGGTATATATATGTAATTGACTATAATAAAGCAAACTTATAGCATCAAAACATATAGCTTACTCTCAACCAGGTCTGAGCACAGTTCGAAAAGCGGATCGAACCGGCCAAAATTAGACCGGATCGAAAAGTGATTTGGCCAAAACACTGGACCATGGATCGGATGGTAATGTTCGGTCCATGTCCAGGTTGGTCTGGTCTGGTCTTGTACGGTCTAATAAAGCATAATGTCCTACTGTGCGTAAAATCGAATCGAACCTAAAAAAAACCCCAAAAATTAAAAAGATATACCGAGGACCTTCAATTCGGTCAGGTTTCTTGATTGAACCCGGTACGCGGTCTATAATACCAGGCCCTACTCTCAACTTTTTTTTCATCGAACTCAACACGCAAACTAAAACAAACGACCAATTCACAAACCAACCCGACCCGACCCGGTGATCCCTGCCCTTCATTCATTCGTCACTCTTGCTCTAGTTTTTTTTAAATTGCAAAATTCTAGTGCAATTTCAGTCATTAATTGTATATTGCCTTTGAAGAGATGACGGCAGCTGATCACCGTAACATCATTTACGACGTCGTTTCTGGTGCTTCTGCAGGTATACACTCTAAAACTAGCGTGTGATATGAATTTTATGAATTTAATTTAATAATTCTAAATACACTTTCATGTGTGTAATGTTATGTTTAGCATAATGTACCTGTTTGGAAATTCAGAATGTGATCAGTTTTGGGGGGTGTTTGGATGTTTGAATAATCGGATTTTGATAATAAGCTGATCAAGGTTAAACATAGATTATTTTATCAATTCTCTGGATTGCCAAACACATTCATAACTCAATAGTGATAAATCCTGAGTAATGTAGTTTCATTCATGTTCCACCTTAATACGTGAACTAAAAACTGTCATTTTTTAATGTTCCAATCTTTCAAAAAATGTTACAATGTGCACATTTTGGTGACATGTCACTAAAAAATAGTGACACATGCTTCGGGGAATGACACGTCACCAAAATATACATATTGAAACACTTTTTGAAAGTTTGTAACATTAAAAAGGAGAGTTTTTAGTTCACGTACTAAGTTGAAACATAAATGAAACTACATTCTATTTTATGGCCTGAACCCTTTATAAAATGCAGAAACATTATATTTAACTACAATTCATTTAAGTTTTGTAGCTTGAGTCAACTTTAAAGGTAAAATTGGGAACAAACCCATCCAGTATTGCACATTTTGGTTGTGACTCACTGCTTTTTGAATATTACTGTGATATGATCTATAATATGTTATGCAGGTGCTATAGCTGCCACTTTTGTGTGCCCGTTAGATGTGATCAAGACAAGACTGCAAGTTCACGGCTTGCCTGACACTTACGGGCGCAAAGGTTGTTTATGATTTTCATTTTTTTTTTGTATATAGGGGGCTTAAGCTGTTTAAAATAAGCTAATCAATAATTGGCATATATGTTGTAGTTTAGTTCAGTAGTAACATTGTTGAGAATAAACAGGTGGTGTTATTGTCACAAGCCTACAACACATCGTACAAAAAGAGGGATTCAAAGGATTATATCGGGGCCTTTCACCAACGTTAGCTGCATTACTTCCGACTTGGGCTGTGAGTATTACTACATAAACTAACCAAATTTGCTCTTCAGGTTTCGAGATTGTATGTAATATGCTTTTTTTGTTTCAGTTTTTGACAGATAGATTTTTACGTATAGGTTTACTTTGCTGTTTATGGGCATCTCAAAGAGCTTCTTCGTTCACATGGTTGGCGATTAATTAGTCATATTGTTTTACAATAACTTTTATGTATCATATCTTTAATAATGTGTTTTAATATACGCAGCCGATAATAGTGGCCAACTTAGCTTCGGTGCCAATATGATAGCCGCTTCAGGTGCTGGTGCAGCGACATCAATCGTGACAAATCCGCTGTGGGTTGTTAAGACGAGATTACAAGTAGGTTTTTTGTGTTTTTTTATAACTGGACTCATACTTTGACAATATTGTTTTGATTAGAAATGGAGTGTCTGAGTAGTTTGTTATGACTACAATGGGCATATATGTAATATTTGTATTAAAACCTGTTTTGTTATAGACACAAGGGATGAGAGTAGGTGTAATTCCTTATACAAGTATATCGTCGGCCTTGAGACGCATCATGCATGAAGAAGGCTTCCGAGGGTGGTACAGGTATGCTTCTAAAGTTGCACTCTGACAAAATCGTGTTCTGACTCATGAACCATGTGTATATGTATTTGACAGTGGGCTTTTACCTTCACTTGTCGGGATTAGTCATGTTGCTATCCAGTTTCCCGCCTACGAAAAGATCAAGTCTTACTTGGCAAAAAGGGGTAAATACTTGGCTATTTGTTGCTGTATGGATAATTTAGTCATTAACCAATACTACTGATTTTGGTTTATTTTAAATGGTCAGATCATACGACAACGAATAAGCTAAGCCCTGGGAAAGTTGCAGTGGCCTCATCAGTATCCAAAATACTCGCTTCCCTAATGACTTACCCGCACGAGGTATGATCGTGATTATTAGTTATTTGATTATCTGCTGGCTAATAATATTGGAAACAATAATGCATGTGGAGCCTTTCAGGTGATTCGGTCAAGGCTTCAAGAACAAGGACAAGTTAGAAACCCTGAAATCGCAATTTATAGAAGGGCGTTGAGATTGTGTCAATACCAGTTTTTCCAAAAAAACGGGGTATCGCTTTCTACCGTGGATGTGGTACCAATCTTTTGAGGACGACTCCATCTGCTGTCATTACATTTACAAGTTACGAGATGATCAACAGATTCTTGCAACACATCCTTCCGCCTCACCAGTCTAAACGTGACTCTGGACATTAGAGGTGGCAAAATGGGCGGGTTTTCTCATAGGTAAAAAAGCTTCGGGTCGGAACGGGTAAATTTTTTTATTGGTTAGGTTGGGTTGACCTTGAACATCTTTTGACCAAAATATCTAAAAAATAATAAATAAGAACAATAGATTTTAAATATGATTACAGAAGGTTTATAATTGTAATACTACATTTTTTTTAATAGAAGGGTTTTTTTCTGTGAGTTTCAACACACTTGAGTTTTACATGTTTAACCCGTTAGAGATCAAACATTACCCGGATTGACCAATTGATCTGCCACCTCTACGTGTCACACTGATGGTTGAGTGAAGCCGCCGGATTGAATCAAATGGTGTCAACTGTCAAGAGTGCTTCAGGAGTCTGAACTGGAGCTGAAAGGTTATCCAAAGAACCCCTGTACATTTGGGGAAGTTGGCATTGATTCAAAGCATCTAACTGTTGTTTCTCCTTAGGAAATTTTTTGACACATAATTAATAAATGTATGTACTTTTTTCCGTTCCAGCTGTTTTTACTTTGTCAGATGCTTAGAATCCCAATTTAACTCCATTTCAGAGGGAGAAAAGCGTTGATTAGTTTTATTTATTTATTTGGTAAGAAAAGACCTTGTTCAGTTGTCCCTTTTTGTAAAATTTTAAACTTTATATGATGGTTCAAGCCAGAAGTACTAATTAGTTATGATAGGATACAGTGACCGATACACTGATCGTACAATACATTGAAATGAAGAAAACTTGGAAATGCCAATGGATCTGCTTAAAAATTAGCGAATGGAACAGCGAGAGAAGAGCGACGCGAGATCTCGTATTGGTTATGGTGTGTAGTATAAAAGTGATGCGACTATCAAACTGCCCATTATAAAAGACAAGAAGTCAATAAATGCATCTTTATGTTATTTCGCATCAAATATTGATCATGAAAACTTTCAAATCGCATGAACCAGCATAACCATTTTATATACTTATATGTTTCTTGATGCTGATCTATCTCCACCGCTGCTTACTGTAGTTGATGCACTATTTTCACTTTGCCATTCACCGGTGACAGAGACTGGCGAAGGCGGGAAATTTTTCAACAAAACCACAATGTCATTGGTTTCAGATGAAGGTCGCAGATCATCAGCATCTTGTCTTCCTTCAGCTTGAATATCCATCAACACATCCAACACTTCACTCATGGTAGGTCTCATTTCTGAATCATACTGCAAACACAACAACCTAAAAGCCAACTCTGCTACCGATGTTATCATTGTCACCAATTCATCATTTGAATCAGTCACTAAAACCGGGTCGATTAGTTCATCAACTGCAGATCTTTGGATCCTGTTCAAAGCTAAGTTAGCTAAATTAATCTCTTCTTTAGACCTGTTCAAATCGACAGCCACCATTGATGATATCAGTTCGCTTAAAACTACGCCAAAGCTGTAAACATCACTCTTATCTGTTAACTGGTAACATTGGTGATATTGGGGGTCCACGTATCCTGGGGTTCCCTGAGGAGCTGTTGAGACATGAGTGACATTATTCGGTATGAGTCTTGATAGACCAAAATCGGCTACCTTCACACAGAAGTTATGATCTAGAAGAATGTTATTGGTTTTTACATCTCGGTGTATGATTTCATTGGCATGAAGGTAAACTAATGCACTGGCGGTTTGTATGGCGATGTTCATACGTATAGGCCATGTTAGCAAGCTTCGATTTGCCTGTTTCCCATGGAGGTGATCAGAAACAGTGCCGTTGGGAATGTACTCGTAAACAAGAAGCTCATGGCTTTGTCGAGAGGTGCATCCATAGAGCACAACAAGGTTGGGATGACGTAACTTGGTGAGGATCTCAACCTCGTTTATAAATTGCTGGACTCGTCTGTAGTTGTGTTCATACAGTTTCTTCACAGCAACTTCTCTCCCGTCTTTGAGTTTACCTTGTTAAGAAATATGTGTGAGTGATTTAATGGTGAGTGTGACCCGATGGTCTTAGTACCGTGATAAGCATGTTAAGTTCTTACCATAATAAACAACTCCAAAACCGCCGTCCCCTAGTTTGTTAGAAGGATCGAAATGTTGGGTGGCATATTCAAGCTCCGTATAGGAGAAAACAGAGACACCATAGAAGAGACTTCGGTCTTCAATGCTTTCAGTATTATCCTTTGATGAGATATTAGAAAAAGTGTTGGTCTTATGGCGTCGCCATATTATGAAGATGACTGAAGAGAGCATGATGATGAAGACAAATCCAGAGAGAACTAGAACAAAAAAAAAAAAAAATTAACACCTTCAGGTACAAACTCAAACATCTAAGTGTGTTTGTGTGTGCATAATGCATAGGAATAAAGAGGTATATTACCGAGTATCAGTTTTGTGGGTGGTTTGTCTGCAGCTATCAAACAACAAATAATAAGTTATATAGGAAATTTTGTGATATGTCAGACATATCAGTTCTCGTATCAACAGAATAAGGATAAAAGGAATTATTAAGTGCAAGGAATAGGAATATAGAAGCAGCACATACCCTTTTTAGTGTCTAAACACTGATAATTTCCATCATGTGGATGACACCGACTGCCCTTTATTTTGCAACAAAACCGAGGAGGACAGCACTTAAAAGTAAGATAAGAAGTAAGAATTAGAGAAGATAAAAATATTTGGTCTGCTTCAAATCCTTCATTCTCTATTGCCATGGTTTCGTTTACCAAGGCAACTGTAGTACATGACAATGAAGTGTGGAGATCGACCTGGAATTGTTGGAATTGCTTGATCAAAAACGATAGTATGAATTGTAACATTGCATCTGATGTTGGCCTATTGTATTTAGGTTAAGGACAAAATAAGTACATTTTTTGGCACATTTTGAAGAGAGTGATGAACAAGATATTGAAATGGTAAATAACAGAAGAGGCTCTGGAGATGTAAATTATCCATAATGCTTCACACCTTTCATATTACACAATTCTCGAAATGTATACGTTTCTAGATATAGAGGGAAGATTCATAATCAATCTTGCCAATCTGATATGACTGGTTTCCAAGTTGAATTTCTGTATAATTCGAACTACAGTTGACTTTGATCAACCCATCACATCTTGTGTCAGTGGCATTGTAAAACGGGTACTTGAATGGAACCATCTGTGGACAACTAAAACTTTCTGGGCAGGTGGGCGTGGATGAATGAATGAGAGGTAGACAAGAGAGAACAAAAAAAGAGGAAACGAAGATGATAATCATCTCAAATCTCCAACAGAACAGGTTAGAGAATAAGCTATCTTTATTGCATGTGTTCTTGATACGTAATTATAAACTTATTTAAACGAGTGCATATATTCTACCTGTTATGGCAGGAAGTCTTTGGTACAGTTGGGCTAAAAGATGGGACCTTATCTTTTATTTTTTTATATAATAAAAGAATTACATCATTTCAGAGTTTTCTATCAAATTGAATCTTATGAATTAAAAAATTGGACCAATCAGAACGCTTGATTTTGCCATGTAGGCAAAATCGTGCGATCTGATTGGTTAATAAAAAGTCAAAATTAAATCAATTTGGTCAAAATTAAAAAAATTTAGTGGAGAAATATGATGGAGAAAAAAAACACATAAAAATATATTTGTCAAATTTGTGAAGAAAAAAACTTGAAAAAAGAGGAGGTAATTAATAAAAATATAGCGGTTTTTAATTTTAAATAAATTATATGAAGTTAAGTGAAGAAAAAAAACACATAAAAATATATGTGTCAAATTTACAAGTTTTATTATAACTTTAAAAAATAAACAAATAACCCCTTAAACTTTATACCCCTAGACTTTATATTTTAAAATACTACAAACGTAAACAATTTTTTACTTCTAAACAAAGATTTAACAGTATCTAATCACATCCAAATCTACCCGAAAACCTTTTGGTGAATTTTTCAGTGTCGTAATAAGTTATATAGGAAATTTTGTGATATGTCAGACATATCAGTTCTCGTATCAACAGAATAAGGATAAAAGGAATTATTAAGTGCGAGGAATAGGAATATAGAAGCAGCACATACCCTTTTTAGTGTCTAAACACTGATAATTTCCATCATGTGGATGACACCGACTGCCCTTTTTTTGACACCGAGGAGGACAGTACTTAAATGTAATAGAGAAGTAAGAATAGAGAAGAGAAAATATTTTGGTCTGATCAAATCCTTCATTCTCTTGCCATGGTTGTGTTACCGGCAACTGTATTACATGACATGAATGTGGGAGATCACCTGGAATTGTTGAATTGCTGATCAAATACTGATAGTAGAAATTGTAATCATTGCATCTGTTGTGGCTATTGTATTTAGGTTGGTCAAAATAAGTGACATTTTTTGCACATTTGAAGAGAGTGATGAACGGAGATATTGAAATGGAATACAGAAGAGGCTCTGGAGATGTGAAATTATCCATAAGCGCTTCACACCTTTCATCTTTCACGAGTTCTGAAAATGTATAGTTATAGATATAGAGGGAAGATTCATAATCAATCTTGCCAATCTGATATGACTGGTTTCCAAGTTAAATTTCGGTATAATTCGAACTACAGTTGACTTTGATCAACCCATCACATCTTGTGTCAGTGGCATTGTAAAACGGGTACTTGAATGGAACCATATGTGGACAACTGAAACTTTCTGGGCAGGTGGGCGTGGATGAATGAATGAGAGGTAGACAAGAGAGAACAACAAAAGAGGAAACGAAAATGATAATCATCTCAAATTTCCAACAGAACAGGTTAGAGAATAACCTATCTTTATTGCATGTTTTCTTGAGACGTAATTATAAACTTATTTAAACGAGTGCATATATTCTACCTGTTATGGCCGGAAGTCTTTGGTACAGTTGGGCTAAAAGATGGGACCTTATGAATTAATATGCGACCACCATTTAACAGGATTTCACATTCACAAACTCAACTTGCCCCATCTTCTATGCTAAATATGGAAATTCTTGTCACTTGTGTAATTTTTTCCCACATTGACTAACACCATCAAGACTTTTGAGTAACCCACTCTTCTCCTCCATTCATCCTTAGCCCATTTTAAACGGAAAAATGACACTGATTGAAATTTCCCCATTCAACACACCTCGACATATTTAGCATAGACCAACTACTGTATGCCAAACGCATAATTAGAAACCACGGCCGTTGACTTAAAAAAATTTATGCATAACAATAAATGTCTTCTAAAGAAGTTGACTGAAACTCCTGTATGCGAAACACACAACTTTTTATTGTTATTTTTATATAAAATTATTATTATTAATTAAGACTTGGTTGTTGAGTCCTCCTGGTCCTTGCCCACAATTTATTTGTTATCATCCTTATTTGCTTGCCTTCCTTTGGAATGAAAAAACTACCGCTCAGAAGACATACTAAAGTAAGATCTGTTTAAATTAATGGGTTCTTGAAGGCCAATACTACAGGATAGTTAACATGAAGGTCAATACTGCTAGAAATGGTTAGCATCACAGTAATTAATGAAACTGATCTGCTATAAACATATATGATTAGCGATGAGATGAGATAAAAAATTATTGCAGGTTGTGGATCGTTTCATGACACTTCTCATATGTCCGTTGATTAATGGTTTTTTTCTAGAAAGGCAAAGACACCCATCTACCATATAATACACAACACATGTCTTAACTGAGGCTTGAACATACAACGTCTTGGTTGATAGGTTCAAGTAATACTGCTAGTCTAGAGGCTTTTTGGTTAGTTGATGAATGTCGTCCTTCCTAGAAACGACTCCTCAGATTAGCAGCAAGATATCTTGATAGATGATTACGAGTTTTTTTTTCTTTATTCTTACTCTGCATTAATAAAGAAGATCTTAAGCAAATACACCAACAAATGACAATAGACCTCCAGCTGGCTATATGCCTATATGATAGTAAAACAATATTATATATCGTATAGTACTACACAATGATGCACATACTTATGGGCTATATGCCGGATGTACATAAACAACTGCTTATTCCATTCTTAAATTATATGAACAAGGACCCAATAATAATCATTTACCCATTTAGAACAAAAATTTGTTCAACAAAACTTACATGACAAAAACATTTCAAACATACATGAACAATCAATCCGTAGATGGGGAACCAACAGACCTTGGTGGAGAAGACATATACGGTTTTGGAGGGATTTCTATTGATGCCAAGTCATCTTCTAACATTTCCAGTACCCTTGTGATTGTGGGGCGGTTCAAGGGATTAGTCTGGATGCACCACAACCCCACGATGATCGTCTTCCTTATCATATTATTTTCTTCATCGCTCACAATCCCGTGCAGTCCAAGTTGTTCTTCGTTAAATTCAATCCTCTTGTATATCCAATGAGGAAAATACATTTCACTTGAATGATCAACTTCAACGCCTATATCTTTCCGCCCGCAAACATCTCAAGAATCATCATTCCATAACTATAAACATCTGATTTATTAGATACATGGCCAAAATTTCTAGAGAATAGTTCTGGGGCTATATAACCGGGTGTCCCTCTCATATGGGACATGGATATCTTGCTTCTCTCGTTGGGAAACAGCTTAGCAAGCCCAAAGTCGGTTATCTTAGGACATAAATCTTGATCCAAAAGGATATTATGGGGCTTTATGTCAAAATGCAAGATACGTGTGTTACAACCGCTATGCAGGTATTCTAAGCCTCGAGCAATCCCAATAGCAATTTGGTGTAACTTTTCCCACCCAAGGTGGCTATTACTTGAAGGACCCCGACCATATATGAACTTGTCAAGGGATCCATTGTGCATAAATTCATAGATCAAAGCTCTTTGACGACCCTCCAAACAAAATCCCACAAGACTCACAATATTAACATGGCTAGTCCTGCCAACACTCGCAACTTCATTAACAAAATCTTTCCCATCACCTTTAAGTTGACTTAAAACCTTAACTGCCACAAGGTTTCCATTGCTTAGCTCTCCTCTATACACAGAACCAAAGCCACCTTGTCCTAGTTTGACTTTGAATGTGTTTGTCATCTTTTTGATTTGTGAATAAGAGAACCTTTTTGGTGCCATGAATGCTTGATTCTTTAGAAAAATTTCCACGTTGGCATTGAACTCTGTCTTTTTTCTCCATCCAAATTTCCTTTTTAAGCATAATATTATAGAGATTAATATTATTGCGACACCTACACCGAGAGCTGCAACATTCAACAGACGTGGTTCATTATATAAAGTGAAATAGTGGGTTTAAGGCAACAAAAAGTGATGCTGATTATAAATTACCTAACAGAAGTTTCACCCATGGTAAATTTCTTACTGCTGCTACAAAATGGGAATTATTCAAATACCATGTCAGAAATGTTTGTTTTGCTTCAACTATAGAGAAATATATAAATAACGTATAATCAGGCCTAGGAAGGTTTTCAGATAGACTAAGGAGTGACAACATGAGCCGAAAAAATCATAGTAATCAAAACATATAATCGAAAAAATAAATTACTATGTGATGACTAAATCCCTAAAATCTACTATAATATAGTCAAGAAGTAAATACCCTTTTTGGCGTCCAAACACTGATAATTTCCATCATGTGGATGACAGTGGCTGCCCTTTTTTTGACACCGAGGACAGAACTTAAATGTAATAGAGAAGTAAGAATAAAGAAGAGAAAATATTTTGGTCTGATCAAGTCCTTCATTCTCTTGCCATGGTTGTGTTACCGGCAACTGTATTACATGACATGAATGTGGGAGATCACCTGGAATTGTTGAATTGCTGATCAAATAAAGTTGAGTTTTTCTTTTTGCTTCTCTTGAAAACAAAAAAATCTAAACCTGAAGAGTTGTAAAAGAGGTACTCACCCATACTAGGTACACATCATCCCACTATACCCTCTTTGTTTTACAACCTTAAAAAACAAAAAATTCATCTCTATCATCTGTTCATATAAACAAAAACATCATTTCCATATCGCCAGCCACCGGCACTCACCCACAACACTCACCCACAACACCACTGATCCTCCATCTATCAGAACAACAAAGATCTCCCCATCGACGGCCACGACCTGGACTTACCGGCAACGCCACCAAACATCACATCGACGGAACAACAAACACCACCAACAATCGGATCGGCCCACCTTCACACAGTCGCCCGCACCACTGTCTATTTCACCTGAGCCACTACTTGCTTAAAAAGAGGGGGTGCTCGCACCACCAACTGGTTCGTCGTAGTTCCTGCCACTTTATACCACCTGGTCTGGCTCACATCTCCACCACCCGAAGGTTGATGTTTGTAAGTGTTCTATTAAATAGAAGATTGAAGATAAACAATAGGTATAGATTGTATGTGATAACTAATTTCCAACGTAAGAATTGGTGATTTTTTATTGTTGATTGATGAAAGGTTGACCCGGCGGTCCAACCGGTTAACCCGGTGACCCGGTGACTCGGCCGGGTCGATCTCAGACCCGGTTTTCAAAACATTGCTACTATGTATAATATAGTCAGGGCCGGCTTTGAGGGTGTGCGGGGTGGACGACCGCACAGGGCCTCAAAAATTTTAGGGGCCCCAAAATTTGTCTACTTAACAATATGTTAAACATTTAGATAACTAATTTTCATTATAAATGACATTTTATATATAAAATTTCTTCTCGAAAAATTTCATTATGTAGTTTCGCACAGGGCCCTAAAAAAATTCAGTATTTTAGAGACGGCCCTGAATATAGTAAAGAAATTAAATAAATAACCTTTTTGGCGTCTAAGTGGAAGAAATGTAATTTCAGAAATATGCTACCCATAAATACCTTTTTTGGGGTGAAGACACTGAAAATGTCCATTGTAAGTATCACACTGGCCGCCTTTATTGTTACACCGAGAACAGAAAGTTGACAACTGAATCGAAATAGAGAAGAAAGGAGAGATAAGAGAAAAGATGTTGGTTGGATTAAAGGCAGAGTGATTCCATGCCACTACCACTGGCAGCTGTATTACTTGACACGCATGTGGGAGGTCGCTTGGAACTGCTCTATTACTGACTGATAACTTATAGTAGAAATTGTGATCTTTGCAACTGTTGTAGCTATAGTAATTAGGTTGGTGAAAATAAGCACCTGTCTCATCAGTACTGTAGTTGAGTTTCTTTCTGCATTTGAAAAGAGTGATGAATGGATTTATTGAGATGGAATACAAAAGAGGCCTTGGAGAAGTGAAATTATTCATAAGCGCCTCACAGCTTGTTTCGTTCACAAGTTTTTCAAATGTCTTGTTATAAATGGTGACGGAAGAAGCATAATCGACCTTGGGAAGAATCGCATATGAATGTTTTCCAAGTTGAATTTCCTTCGTATGATTCGAAATACAGCTGACCTTGATCAACCCACATCCTTTGTTAGTGGCATTGTAAAACGGGTACTTAAATGGAGTATCTTGACAACTGAACCTTTTTGGGCATGTTGACATAGCTGAGTGAAGGAGATCAGGTAGACACGAGAGAATAACAAAGGTGAAAACAAAGTTGATATTCATTTTAGGACATGTGTTCTTGTGACTCTTATCACTTGATATAAATGATCGAGTGTTCAAATGTTCGACCTCTGTGTTTTCGACAGGAACTCTTTGGTACGGGTGGGCTAAAAGATAGGACCTGAATTATTATGTGATTACCATTTAACAAGATTTCACATTAAAAAAAAAAGAAAAATCTTGGCCCATCATATCTGACAAATAAACATTGACTAACACCAATCAAGACTTTTGACTTGCACAATTTCTCCTCCAATCATACTCCAAACGTCATATTTGTTTTGTCCCCCCATAGACCATATAATCCATCTCTTAACTAGCATAATCCAAAATCATGAATAGGACATCTAAGGACTTTGAGGGTGGAGGGTGTAGTTTGAGTTTTTCTCTCGCCACATCAACTCATCACAAGAGTTACATATCGTAAAAAAACACTTTTTTTTTTATTTTTCTCTTTAATTTTCCCTCGACTTTTGCAGCACATATATTATCTATTCCAAATATTTACAGTCAAAGTTGATGAAAAAGATCTCAAGATTCCTTTGTCCGCACATAATATGGGTCGGAGGGATTATTTGTTTTCATCCCCCATAGGACCATATAATCCATCTGTCTAATCACGCCATAATCCTAAATCATGAATAGGAATCTAAGGACTTTGAGGGTGGAGGGGGAGGGTGGAGTGGAGTTTCTCTCTCTGCCACCATCAACTTCATACACGAGTCTCCATGTCCTAATAAACATTGTTTTTATTTTTCTCTTTTAATTTTACCCTAGTCTTTTGCATCACATTGTTTCTCTCCCTCATATTTTTCGAGTAACTGCAAAATACATCCATGTCGGTTTTTAACGCTTTCTCACATCAATACATCACCTGTCACTATAAATATTGCAGTTTACATCCTTCGTTAGGCAAACGTATATGTCATACGCAAATCATCTGAGGACGAACGATGCACATTTTTCCGTTATCTACTTCCGAGGGATGTATTGTGTAAAAAAACCACAGGGATGTATTTTTATTTCAATAAATAACACTCTCTCTTCTTCTTATTTCGAGACTTAAGTGCGGCTCGGGATTTTTTTTTGTGATCGCCTCTTTCCAAGTGGAAGTTGGTGTACACATTTTCTCGATTTATATGAATGGTCGTTAACCATTTCCACTAAGAAAATAATACTACTTTCTTGTTTATTAACTTTATGATATTAACCAATTTGTAAAGTATAAATTAGGCGTAGGATATGTTGTCCATGTTTATAAGGAACGAGGCATGCAGACCCGTGCGATGCACACGGGTTGTATATAATTGTTGATTGCGTACGGGTTGTACAATCAGTACACAAACAAACTTGCCATTTCATAAGCAATGCATGGTGTTTTATGTGTACTCATATGTATCTTATTTGTTATGGTTCAACACTTATAAGCTCAATACACCGCCACTTTCGTAATTCTTTGTAAAGTCTAATGCCGCTATAGGTTTATGCTCATTCCATTGACATTTTCAGTAGTTGTGACTTCCATTGCATTGCCAAGTAGATCTGCACGATTTAAAACAAACCAATTGGCATGGATTAATGCTTTATCAAAGTTTCTATAAGCAAAAGGAATTAATTTTCACCTATGCAAACAGGTTCATTAATGCCATGATCAATTATAAAGCATAACATCTTTGTCTTGTCATTTTCACTTTGTCGATTAACTCGTTTTTGGCTTCGCTAGTGAGCATATTGTTTGATAGTCCAACTTTGTAAATGCAAGAAAAGAAAAGTTTAAAAATCACGTATTAACTCTAAATACTGAGAGTTTAGAGAAAGAATGAGTTTTAAAATATAAAAAATTATGTATCAACAATGAATATTGTGAGTTTAGAGGTAATTGCATATGATTGTATTATGCATAATTTTTGCTTTGACTTTTATAAAAATTGCAAGCACCAAAAGAACTATACTAAAACATGATTTGCGACATACAAATATTGAATTTGTATCCAAACAGAATTAAAACATTGCAAAATGAAACAAAGGGTCAACTTAGGCATGATAATTGCTCAACTAATTTCCATGTCCTCGCTATTTCTTTCGACTGAGATGCGTAAAGCCCTTTTTTAATCTAAGGAATTTCCATGTAAAGTTGAGATATCCTATGTCCTCATTATTTCTTTCGATTAAGACCAAGAATCTGTGAAGTCATACATAGCTAATATTAAAAAATTTTAAAAATATTCAACAGTTAGTAATGTATTACTAACCATTTGAAAATTTTTGTTTGCAACAAAAGGATTTGTAAACTATGTAATCTGTCCATATACCTCATTTCTGGTTTGTAAATTATACTAATATGTTAAAATTATCATCATTAAGGGACAAAAAACCTATTTTGGAACTATAACATCATGTTTGAATCCATGACCAACCATACCTTAATTATGTCACTACTACATTATTATCTCAAGCTGCTTAATATAACTATAGACAACTTAATTGAAAATCAGCGTAAATATAAACATTGCCAAAATAACTACTTAAGGTGCAACATCATCGATAGTAGCTCCTCATTTGCCACGCCCTGCACCTTCACGGCTTCATGCTTATACACATTTCCGCACAAAGTTCAACTTAGATAAGTTATCCTACTGGTACTATTAGCATCCCTTTGATGCTAAAAGTCAGTAGCCATTCATACTTGATGCTAAAAATCTAACCATTGAGAATTCAGCTAATGAGCTCCAGCCATTGTTAATGTTTGTACCTGATAATCAGATTCTTAATCACGTCGGGTTGCGGGCGCAATTCAACCCGACCCGATAGCACCCCTACTCATATATGCCCAGTGCAACTAAAACCTGTAATTTTCCCATACATACACACAGTCCATGATTATCATATCAGACTTAACCATGTTTTGGATCATTGTATCCTGGATTCCATATTTCAAAAATTGTACAAATAGCCATGCAACAACTTATTATAAAATTCCTCTTACAAACCTGTTATAGTATCAAAAACTTATTTTGAGAAGCTTCATCATGTACTTGTAGGATAGTTTCCTTAAGAACTCCTCTAAAATGTACAAATGCATCATTAAACAGAGGAGTGAAATCAACAATTCAAAAACAAATTAATTTCCTATATATTGTTTACCCATGTAAATGTTCTTGAATACGAAATTGGCAGGTTAGGTAACGGGTTCGGTTGCGGATAAATTTTAGTATTGTTTTCTTGAAAATAGATAGGTAGGGTAGGGCTGACCTAAAACACTTTTTATTGTGTTGGGTTGAACGTGTTGCGTTGTCACAAAAATTATTAACCCGGCCAAGTTTCTGAAAAAGATTGTCAATTGCACCTATGTCCATAACATTGAAAATCATGCCAACAACATTTTGTGATTCGGAACAGATTCAAATTGTGAAATTTTTTAGTTAAATTTAAGACATGTAAAAATTATGTACAAAAGAATCTCAACGGGGCTAAGAAAGATATTAATCTTGAGTAAAGAAGCTCACTTACAAACTTTCCCAAACTTGCCATTTAACTTTTAATCCTGTAAATACGCCCGCGGGGGCCAGCTGTGGGGAATCTTGGACACCGATGGAATTACTCAATCTCTCTTAACATTTCTAAGGGGTCATCGGCAGCATATAGATCATACCTACAAACAAAAAGTACTTATATAGGGCTGTTTTACAGCTTCTATAGGGCTGTTTTTACAGCTTATATAAGCTTGTTTTTATAGCTTATATAGGGCTGTTTTTACAGATTATATAGGGCTGTTTTTACAGCTTATATAGGGCTGTTTTTACAACTTATATTGGCGGTTTTTACAGCTTATATAGGCTGTTTTTACATCCTATATAGGGCTGATTTTACAGCTTATATATGGTTGTTTTTACAGCTTATGTGGGCTGTTTTCACAGCTTATATAGGGTTGTTTTCACAGCTTATATAGGGTTGTTTTCACAGCTTACATATACGGCTGTTTATACGGCTTATGATGGTGCAATAAAAGATGAAACCTATTTACTGTAAACTCATTCGTTTAACATAGCATTTCAATGTGCTAATTATACCAAACAGGGTATCTACCATATTAACTTGCCTTCAATGTGCTAATTATTAACATATAAAATAGAAAAGAAAAAAATAGTTTAGCTAAAAAGGAAACACGTTGAGAGTAACCAAAAATGTTTTTTTATTGCATCAGCATTCAGATGCAAATTAATTTTGTTCAAAGATCATATAGTCAAAGTAATACAACATCTATAATCAAGTTTGATTCACTAATTATTTACGAAAAAAAAAACCCCCCCCCTTTGGACAAAATAGCATAGTTCAACCCAACCAACCCGACCCATTTTGACCCATACAAACAAAAAAGCACATTTAAACCTGCTACACCAATCAATATTTCGGCCGGCCATCAAACCACCACCAAATCGCTACAAATATTTTTCATACTCTCATATTCCACAACTGATCAACAATGACTTAATATTAATACACATGTCTTCATTATAATATACCCCAATAATTATAAACTAAACCCTCACATTGCATAAAGGTCCAACATTTTACCTTTAAGAGTCAATCCAGCATTCCAAAGTTTTAAATTCAGTCCGCAATTTTTTCAAGCGTTCTTATTTCTTGATTACAGCCGCCCATATAAACTCAAATGGATTGTCCTCTAAATCCATCACGGCCACCAATTTAAACCCGACCACCAACCATAGATAATGCATACCTTCAGTTAAATTTAAAAAAAATCTTCTCACTTCTGAACATCAACAACCGAGCTGATCAATAACATAAACATAGGTTCCAACTAATCGAAACATAAAAACTAAAACACCTAAATTCTTTTATATAAATCTAAATACCTGACTAAATTCTTCTCCTTCTACTGATTACCTTTTTTAAACGCAATAAGCAATTTGAGGTGTTGGGGTAATCCAAACTGCAACTACAAAACATAAGGTGGTGTCAGTTTTAGCTTATTTTATGGGGTATGAGCATATTTGTTTCGGCTTATATTTCATAAGCCGAAATATAAGAAGAAACATCTTGCTTGATGACTTGATTTTGGTAAGAAAATTTTAAAATAAAATAGATTCCAAGTGTAAGATAAAAACTTCCAATTGACGGCTAAACCATAACCAATAATTTGTTGTGCACAAACGCAAACACCATGTGTAATTTCTATGGTATTAAGTATCTGCAAGTTGATAAGCAGACGAAAACCGTCAAACTAGATATCACATGTCAAAAGCATAAAATATGATAAGAGGATGTTTGGGATTGCTAACTTACAATGCATCAGTGGTAACGGCAACCAAAATACCAATCACGTATTAGTCACTTCCCACTGCCCGAAGCTTTCTATATTTTCGTCCTGCATATGTTTTAAGACAAACTCGGTCGTAACTCTTTAAGTATCTGAAAAGGTGCGACATTTAGCTTGTGTATAGTTAAACAAAATTTTATTGATAAAGCGATGTCTTGACTGAACTAACCCATTTTCAGACTTGCTGGTACCGACTTGCAGCTCCATAACTCTTATGGTTCGTTGTCTCTTTGCTGTAAAGAAATGTGTCACAAGTTCATGTCCATATATGCTTCGTTCGATAGTAGTATGTTTCTGTTGTTTCCAATTGCTTATGTTTTGCTACTTAGGAAGATTCAACTTCACCTGCAATTATCATACAGGAAGAATGAACCCTAAACTTGATATATGCAATCACCAAAAAAATGTAAATTAAATGGAACTAAATGAGAAGAAAGAAAATATAAACGCCTCAAATTAGCCTGCACAGACGGTCGGTATTAGTTTTTATACTTATTGACTAACCATATCATCGTATCTCCTTTTTCATTAGGATGATTCAACTTTACCTGCAATTAAACAAAAACCCATGAATAAAAATACAAACTTTGTTATAAAAATTATAAAAAAGCACCTTCAATTCTATCCGTTGATGAAAAAGCTGGCTTTTCATATATGAAACTTGTTTTTTCATTGCTTCTTTTAAATGCTCATTATGGTATCCACTTGTTTTATAAGAAAGCAGTTTTACTCAAACACTTAAAACTGTTAATATGCTTAAGTTTCTAGGAGATAAACATATAAATAAGCAAATTTTCTAGCTCGGTCACTAACTTTACATACCCTTTGACATAAAAGCAAGGCATTAGTGACGAAGAACGGTTAAGTGCTCATTCATATGCTTCATCTGGTTCCTCTCCACTGCAATATGAGACACTTTTGTCTGCCCATCTAGATAGGCAGATAATTATACTTCAAAGTATCCTACAAAATATTATTCAAAAAAAGAAATTAACAAAAACCCTAATTTTAACATAAACCCTAATCTCAAAATCAAAAAGAAATAAAAGCAAAGTAAACTGCAAATCCAAAAAAAACAAAACTAACAAAAACCCCCCAATTCTCATACAAACCATAATTTCATATTTAAAAAATGAACTGAAATAAAAAAAAACCTACCTCAAAATCCCACACATAGCTTTAGGAAATCGGTATGTGTGTGTTTAATTGTAAGTGCAGGAAGTCAGAGATGGTTTATCTTCTCGAAAGAATTTTTTGATGATGACATTCTTTGAGATGATGGTTGTGTACACAACAAAAGGAGATGAGAAGTTGTGTAACCGTAGGAGGAGATAAGGGGTTGAGAGCATTTAAAGATACAACCCTATTAAATTTAATTAAATTTAAGGGCTGAATCTTTTATAAGGATAGATTATATATTAATTATGGAAAGTCATAAACAAACTAGTTTCATTTAAAGTGGGTGGTTGGGTGGGTATTCGTTGGTTAAGGCTGGTTTTAGCCAGAGGCTCAGGCCTAACCATAAAGTGAAACCAAAGTCAACTTTATTGCATTTCTGCTTAAACTTGACTAATCTAAGTATCAAAGCTCGGACACCTTCAATTGGTCGAAGACACTGTATTGCGTATATATAAAAAAATAATCGGGCTAAATAAAAAGAACCTACTGGTGCAACTAGGTTCGAAAAGGCATAAGGCAATGAGGCTCTCTACCTAAAGCGAATACAAAGGCAAAAGAGTGCATGAGTGGCTACTACGCACAACACACTATCTCTACAGCTATACAAATTAATATATATCTCAAAAGGAATATTTTCATACTTTTGTGCGACTGCTATAGAGTTATGTCTAACTTTTTTAAAAAGTTAATACGAGTACATGTAATCTAACAAACAAGAATCCTAAATGAATCAGAATGTTTATCATCTAAATCTAAATAGTCTTTTGATGACACAAATGACCCATTTACTTACCTAGTTATCTTTATTGTTTCTAACAAGATCACATACCCAATGAGTCATTGAATAGAATTGTCATGTTTCCTATATCCTAAGTCCTAACTGTCATGCTAAACTGTGTCTTCTAAATTGTAAAAAACAAGATAGATAATGCACACCTATTGTTTCAGCAACCAATTAGAACCATAGCCATGACAACACTAGAAATAAGAAGGGGGTTAAATAGTTTTTACCATTTTAAATTTTATTACTTAGATTATCTACTTATGTGAATTCAATAGATCTACAAGAATTTATATGATAGCGAGACAATAAATAAATAAGTAAATGCGAAATGTAAGATATGCAAGATCAAACCAAAGATACGATGATATATAGTGGTTTGGCTACAAAGCTCCTATTCGCCCTACTCCACTCTTCGAGTACCCAACTCAAGAGTTTTCTTCATTATGTCAACAAGCTTCCTTTAGGCAGAGAAAATCGTACACGTCGCTTACACTTTTTTGGTACTAAGCTAAATACCGAGTTTTACTTCAAGATATAACCAATCTAACACACTACGTATTTTAAGGCCTATAATACTAATCTATTATACACATATGACCACTGTCCTTAGGCTGACATATAAATGACAACTGTGTCAGCGAGCAAAGAGGAAGTACTAACCGAGCGACCGCCTCGCTGACCCTAGACGACAACCACCATTCTCGTATCGTCTGGTAAGACTCGAGTAGTATAAAGAGGGAAGCCCATTCCCTCGAGACAGATCAACACACACACACTCTGAACCATACTTTTCTCTTTACGGCGTAACCAATCACAAAAGTCTCTGCCCCTTACCCCGCAAGATTACAACGTAACTAGTTTTGTTACAGACCCTTGCACATTCTGTCATGTTCGATTTCATATTAACTCAACGAGTGTGCACTCCACACTTCCCTAACTTGTTTTTGAGCCAAATATGAAATCTCATAAGTGTCTAGTAAATTGTCATTACCTAAAATAGTCGATGACACTAAAATCACTAACAAATCCCCCCCTCCATTTTAGTGTAATCCTTGATTTACTAAAATATATATAATAATATATATAAGTATGTTAAAGCAAACATAACGAAACAAACAAATGAATAAATGAAAATGTCTTGCGATTGAATTTTCATCTTAGTATAATATACATTCCAAATATTCGAGAATCGGGGTATCGTAACGATTGAACCCGTCAACTTATTTGAATACCTGAAGATACTATACACATAAGTTTCTACAACACTCTATTGTTCGTAACTTGACACTATTACAAGCCATGTGTCTAAATCCATTAATGAACACTAGTTGGATACCCGCGCATAGCGTCGGCGATAAAAATTGCTAACCCAACTCGCTCAGCAGTATAAGAGGTGCACCGACTGCTAGAAGGACATTCAAGCTCCCCAATTCTCTTTACTATGTTTCTTATATCGGAAATAACCCAAACCCACTTTTCGCCATTTCCATATTTAGTTTCATCATTCATATGCATAAAATGTTATTTTTTTATAAGAAGTTTTCCAACTAAATGGTTGTGGGTTCGAGTCAACATGTGAGATTGATCGATTTGTTGTATTTATATTGTGAGATAGATAGTTTTTGTTTAAACAAAATGTTTCTATATTTTTGTTCATCAACAATGTTACAATGGATTGAAAAAAAACTGAGAATCAACATTTTATTTTTTAGTAAATTTTGCTTGTGAGCATCTATGTTTTTTAAAGAAAATAACATATGTTTGGCACATGTTGATACTAAGATAACTATAAACATGTAATGAGAGTACACATTTTTGCAGGAAAAAGAAAGGAAATCTTTTATATCAAATAGTAATAGTGTTGATCTTGACATTATAAAGCAAAAACCGTTGCTTGAGAAGTCCTAACGATGCAATAGCCTAATACTTATGGCACATGAGAGCAATACGATGTGTTTAGATATTGGTTAGGGTGTGTGATGATAATCTTGTATATCTTGCTTGAATCGTGTTGAGTTCACTTTTCGTATAAAATATTTCAACTCTATTGGTGCCTAGGTTGCACGAAATCCTTATCGGGATAATTCAAGAAAATAATACACTTTGCTTCTAGGCACAAGAGAACAAAGCAAGAACAAGAGATGAATTATATTAAGATTTTTCATTATATATCTGTAGACAATATGTGTTAAGTTATATAAGACTAAAACAATGACAGTTAATGTTGGTCTTGGGTGGTTAAAGTTGGTTAAAACCGAACTTTTACATCCAAAATGACATGTAGTTACGGCGTAAACACATCAGTTACGGCGTAACAGCGTAACTACTTCACTTGTTACGGCGTACCCATTATTGGTTACAGCGTAACCATAAAACCTTTATAGTTGACTATAGTTACGCGTAACCAAATCGATTTAGGTTTACGGCGTAACCAATCCCAAATCCTCTGCCCCTTACCCCTCAAGAATTACAATGTAACTAGTTATGTACAACATCGAACCCTTAGCAATTTTTGGTCATGTTCGATTACATATTAACTCAACGAGTGTGCACTCCACACTTCCCTAACTCATATTCGAGCCGAATATGAAATCTCATAGTTTCTAGTAAATCGTCATTACCTAAAATAGTCGATGACACTAAAATCACTAACAAATCCCCCCCTCTATTTTAGTGTAATCCTTGAATTTACTAAAATATATATAATGATATATCCAAGTATGTTAAAACAAACATAACGAAACAAACAAATGCATAAACGAAAATGTCTTGCGATTGAATTTTTATCTTAGTATAATACACATTCCAAATATTCGAGAATCGGGGTATCGTAACGATTGAACCCAGTCAACTCATTTGAATACATGAAGATACTATACACATAAGTTTCTACAACACTCTATTGTTCGTAACTTGACACCATTACAAGCCATGTGTCCTAATCCATTCATGAACATATAAGAAGCCAAGTCCAAGCTTTTTTGAAGCGGCAAAACTTCATGTTCACATAGGTGGTCCTTTTAGTCTTGCACCTGCATTTGCAATTTTTCAAAAGAACCATTAAAAAGATATACTTCAACCTAACCATCACTTGCACACATACCTCAGGAAGATAAACACATGTGCTCTAATCCCTAACTATGAGCTTTTCATACTGAATTCAACTTCTAACGTTGTATTAGAAAGGAATTTAAATGGACTTTAATCCCATCCCTATCACTGACTTAATCACTAAGTCCCTAGCTAAACCCTTCGTCAAGTGGTCAGCTAAATTATGTTGTGACCGAACAAACTCAATAGAAATCACACCATTCATGATTAGCTCCCTAATCATACTATGTCTAACACCTAAGTGTCTAGACTTGCCATTATATATTTGACTATAAGCTTTAGCCAATGTGGCAGCACTATCACAATGGATAGAAATCGGTGCTATTGGTTTCGGCCATATTGGAATCTCATGTATCAAGTTTCTTAGCCATTCTGCTTCTTTACCAGCAGCAGCCAATGCTACAAACTCAGATTCCATAGTAGAACCAGTTATGCATGTTTGCTTCTTGGAAGCCCATGAAATGGCACCTCCCCCAAGCAGGAACACCCATCCACTAGTAGAAGATGAATCTTCAACATGATTTATCCAGCTAGCATCTGAATAAGCTTCTAACACCGAAGGATATCCAACATATGATAAACCATAATTCATAGTACCTTTCAAGTACTTGAATACCCTTGTTATTGCATGCCAATGTTGTCTACTAGGATTACTAGTAAACCTGCTCAATCTACCAACTGCATAAGCAATATCAGGTCTAGTGCTCGTCATAGCATACATCAAACAGCCAATGGCTCTTGAGTATTCGAGCTGATCCATAGGTTTACTTGTATTAGGCATAAGCTTTTCTACCGGATCCATAAGCTTTTCAAAGAGTTGTAATGTGTTGATATTGTATTGTGTTGTAATTGTAATTGATAAAATCTGTCGATGTGTTTGGTTGACTCACAACGTAATATAATTCATTTTTTTGTATAAAACTTAAAAAATTTAATATATTAATAATTAAAATAATATAATAATAATATTAACAAATGATAATAATAATAATAATAATAATAATAATAATAATATTTCATTATTATTATAAATAATTTATATTATTATTAAAAAAATAAAATAAAAATAAGAACAGTTTATAAATACTAATGTTTTAATGTATAAAATTCTGAATTATAACGTAATTCAATTCTTTCTATCAAATTTTCTATGTAATCTGAAAAAAAATTCCCCCCCCCCCATCCACTTTGATGTAAATTGTAGTGACTTAATTAGAATTAGAAAAAATTACATGTTTCGTCCCTGTGATTTACCCAGAAATCATGTTTCGTCCCTATTTGATTTTAATTACACTGATGGTCCTTAATTTTCAAACTAATTGCACTGATGGTCCCTATTTTTCAAAATAGGGAGCAACTATGTAATTAATTTTGTTTGAACTTTGTTACAACGAAATCCCCATATTTTTCCAAAACAAGGGATTATCAGTGATACTTGTTTTTATATACTAGAGACTATCATGTAATTAAAATCGAATAGGGACGAAACATGATTTTCGGGTAAACCACAGGGACGAAACATGTAATTTTTTCTTACAATTACAACGCAAACCAAACAGTCACCCTAATGTAATATGAATTACAATTCCTTCCACCCTGTCAACCAAACACGATTGGAATGTAATTCAAATTACAATTACAACATATTAAAATGAATTTCAGCGAACCAAGCACCCTCTTAGTGTAACTAATGCCCAAAAAGAGCTTTGTGCATGATATGTAGTTAAGATTTAGTTACGTTATAGAGAAATAAGTACATTAGTTTACAACAAATTAAAATGAATTACAGCGAACCAAACATCTACTTAATGTAATTAATGCCCGAAAAGAGCTTTGTGCATTATAAGTAGTTAAGATTAGTTACGTTATAGAGAAATGGGTATACTAGTTTACAACTTTGAACTATGTGATATCGCATGAATGGAATACATGTATATATCTAGCTTTGAGACAATTAAATCGTACAAGCAATGAATGGCATCAAGTCAAGTGAAAGAGGTCTCAAATGCTTTACAAACTGAGCAGACCTGACTTAAGGGGCGTGCGGTGGCACAAGGCTCTCCCCATTTCATGACGGGCACATATTTTCCAGCATGTAGCATATATACGAGGTTTTTAGATCCGCACATTGCGACGGGACATTTGAATACGATAGTATGGCACTACTACCACATTAGAGCTCGTGCCGTCGGCTCTCACGTCGTACCCACCATCCCATACGATAAGTATATTTTTTATTTCTTCAAATTTTTATGTTGTATATGTTTTTGTTGGGTTACGTATGAACAAGTGACAATATTTTCACCCACGTCACCCCTTTTAATAGATTATGATCTTATAGTAAAAAATGATAAGTTGGGGTGAGCAGAAAAACCGAAATAACCGAATAAATCGAAATCCGAAACCGAACCGAACCAAACTAATAACCGAACCGAATTTGCCAAAACTGATCCGAACCGAACCGAACTACCAATTCGGTTTTTGGGTTGGATATGGGTTTGGCAGTGCCGAAAACCGAAGTTATATAAATATATATATATATATATATTTGTATATAAAAAGACAATTAAAGTTTTATCCTAATATAAAAAAACCTTTTTTTTATGCTTGAAATAATTTTTTTTTGCTAAATATCTATGTAATTATTTACATTTTTCTTTGTGTAATTTGGGTCAACCCGAAAACCGAACCGAATTTAAATTCAGTTTTCGATTTGGTTTTCGAGTTAACTCAAAAAATTTTTAACCGAATTAACCGAAACCAAGCGGGCCTAGAAGGGGGTAAGGAGAAAAAAAAAAAAAAATTAAAGATAACCTCAAATGACACCCCTACTGATAAGAAGACATAACATTTTCACACATCAGACTAATAAATAAAAAAACCTAAACCAACAAGGGTCTAATGGGCTAACTCACCAAAGAGGCCCAGTCTTTCTGGCCCTTTATAATCATTATATACATATGCTAAACCTTCATCTAGAGCTTTAAGACTAGTAATAATAGTATTAAATCTAGAAAAAGCACTATCTATAGATTCGTCGTCGGAAATGACGAATTGTTCATATTGTTGAACCAAAAGGTCGATCTTATTATCTTTGACTTGGCTATTACCTTGATGGGTGATTAACAATGTTTTCCAAATTTCTTTTGCCGTGTTACACATGAAATTTTTTTCCTATTCTTTTCTTGGCAAAGCATTATAAATAACCGTTTTGGCTTCATTATTTTTCGCAAGCCTTCTTTTAAGATCATCGGTTTGTTTTTCAAGAGGAACAACCTCATCAAGTTTGGTTTCCGGATTTTGAATAATAGGTTGAAATCACCATTAGTAATAACATGCCAAAGATCTAGATCTTTTGATTTAACATATGTCTCGAATCTATTTTTCCAGTAAATAAAACTATGACTTTCAAAAAGTGGTGGTCTTTGCATGGATTGCCCTTCTAGATATTTTTCAGAATCCATAGATCGATCCAAGCTTTAAAATACAATATATTTTAAAAATCTTGAGTGACCTTGGCTTCTGATACCAATTGTGGAAACTAGAAGGGGGGTTGAACAGTTTACACGTTTATTTACCGTTTTAAATTTTACTTCCAAAATTATTAGATTCGAGTTAATGTTTAATAAATCAACAATACGAACTAATCAATATATGTATCTACTGTAATGATAACACAAACGATATACAATATACATAAACAATGTAAAGAGATAAGAGAAAGAACGATCAAACCAAGACACCAAGATTTATAGTGGTTCGGCTACGAAGCTCTTCTTCTCCCTACTCCACTCCTCGAGTATCCGACTTGAGATTTCACTATGTCAACAAGCTCCCTTCAGGAAGAGAAAACCGTTTACACGTCGCTTATGTTATTTTCCGACACTAAGCTAAACGTCGAGTTCTAATCTTAGCTAGAACCAATCTACACAATCAATAGATCTACACTATCGGATTTATACAATATCTGAATCACACAATCACATAAGATAATTACAATGGAGGTTTGATACTTAGAAGAAAGGAGCAAAGATCACTAATTAACACTTTGTTTCTTGGCGAATACGAGTGTTCTTCTCTTGCACTTGAATGAGAGGGTTGAGATGAGAAGAAGAGATTAGATCACTTGAAACAAGATCAAGAGATGTTAGTGATCAAGATATTTAGTGATAGAAAGAAGGCTTTTAAAGAGAGAAAGAAGTGTGAGAAAATCCGTGCTAAGAGGTCAAATTTTCTGAAAGAGAGAGTGTAGTGTTTATTGCCATCATTTCCCAATGGTCAGCTGAGGGAGGTCCCGACGGTCCCAAATATATCTGGGGGCCGCCTAGGCCCTAAGGGGGCCGCCCCTAGACTGAATTTCAAATTTTAAGTTTTTAATTAAACATTTCTTTTAATTAGAAAATATTTTGTATAATTAATTTTGTGAAAACACTTTTGTGGAATAAAAGTGAGGTTAAAAAAAAATTCTTGATCACTATTCATGCTTAATGATTTGTTTGTTTATACCTTAAGTGATCACTAATCTTAGAAATGGAATTATACGATTAATAATTTGTAAACGTTTAATTTTATCGTAAACGTTTTTACATTTTGTTATAATCAAAACGTTGAGAGGTCAAAAAATATAAATAACGTTTTTAGACATTATTTGTATTAACACACGTACCATATGGGTACATCTGGAAAAGTACGTGTCTATTTTAAGCCAAAAACCCTTTAAAAAAATGTTTTTTTAAGTCAAGGATGCTTTATGTACTAACCAAAGTGATTAATTATCCTTTTTATATGTTTTTGTACATTTTCATACTTCTTTTACGTTTGTCTACGTTTTCATACGGTTATTTATAATAACATAAGAAAACATGAGACGTATAAAACGTACAAAACGTACAAAATGTACAAAAATACGTATAAAAAAGGTAGAATGTTCAAAAACGTATAAAAACGGATGAAACGTATAACAACGTCCAAAAACTTATAAAAAGGTAGAACGTTTGAAAAGGATGAGAACACACAAAAACATATAACAACGTACAAAATGTATAAAAACAAATGAAAACGCATGATAACGTACAAAACGTTTCAAAATGTACAAAAACTTTTGAAAACGGATAAAATAAATATTATTAATATAACGAACTTATAAGTTTTTTGCAAATGTATGTACTGTGACATAGATAGTAACTTGTCTAGCGTGTCACAACCCGTTAAATAAGCTAACACAAACACCCCCGGAAAAACAAAGCTTATAAAATAAAAGCTGAAATCAAGTAAGCACTTAACCCCAACCTCAAATAAGCTAAAGCAAACATTCGACTACCTTCAAGCTACTCTGAAAAGACATTATTGTGGCAAATGAAAGAGATAAGTGTTTTATAGGTTTAAGGTTTGTGTGTTGTGTCAGATATTTATAGTGAAAAGAAGGTGAAGACTTGAGAGTTGATCAGCGGTTGAGATTGAATTGGTTTTTATAAGTACAAACGGGTCTCTGCTATTAGTACTGAGCCATTTCAAGTTACCGTTTTCATATTCTCCATTAATTAATATTATCAAATATAAATCTTTTATTTATTAATTGTTTGTTAAAATAATGGAGTTTGAATTTATGATTGGTAGTAGTTTGTTTTTACTAACATTTTCTCGATTTATATGAATGGTCGTTAACCATTTCCACTAAGAAAATAATACTACTTTCTTGTTTATTAACATTATGATATTAACCAATTTATAAAGTATAAATTAGGCGTAGGATATGTTGTCCATGTTTATAAGGAACGAGGCATGCAGACCCATGCGATGCACACGGGTTGTATATAATTGTTGATTGCGTACGGGTTGTACAATCAGTACACAA
>BQNB010048658.1:0-42455 GCA_026074375.1 Tanacetum coccineum
TTTTCAGGAACTACCAAGTCTGTTTTATTGGGAATAGGTTGTTATGAATGTGATTGATGTTTTATGCAGTGGTTATTGAATATTTCATCATTTAAATAACAGCATAGATTAAATTTGTATACATGTTAGTATTACTTACATGCTCATCTTGCAAGACACATTCCAAGCTGTATGGATCATGTGCTTGATTCAGTTTATGTCCATGCCAGATTGAGACGACTCTCCCTTTGATAGACATGTTAGACACCATAGGGCCGACATCTTTTATGGGAGTAATTTTGTTTGTGGTTTGAATTGCTGTAAACAAAAGCAAGGTCAGTTAAAATCATGATACAAAACAATATGTATACAAACAAATAAACAGTCAATAATATATTGAAACAAACCTGTTGAATGCTTCACAGTTTTCTTCTTTGAAATTGACTTGCTTTCATTTTGTAGCGACTTGTTTCCCTTTTGTTTTGACTTGCTTTCATTTGGTAGCGACTTGTTTCCCTTTTGTTTTGATTTGCTTTCATTGGATTGCGACCTGGTTTCCATTTGCTGTGATTTGCTTTCTTTCTGGTATCCAAACTTTCCTTTCATCTTGCAATGTGTGTGTTATTTTATGGTGTGTTTTGAGATGTGAGTTGGTCATTCAAAACCCCACCTATTTATAGTTCAATAGTAGGTCACGTAGCTTATTGTTGAAGCAGTTTTTAAAATTTGAATGAGATTGTTTTTGAATGGATTGACACCGTATTTAATTTTTGCATTTAAATTAGGTTTGACCATCTGAAATATATGCCCTAATCAAGTTGTGATTCGAATTTACTGAAACGCATGCCATAAATTTTGAATTCAAAATCGGAATGGATATCATTTATCATTTTGTTAGCTACAATTAAGGAGTTTTTGAAAATTTGTGGAAAGGTCAAACCTGGTTTTTAGGGATTACACAGTCAAATTAAAAACCTATGTTAATAAATATCACCCTTCTTTATAGAAATGGTGTTAATTAATTTCGTAATTTAATTAGTCATATATTTTGTTTTTAGAAACCCAACACAAATACCATTGTGGTCTAGTGGTAGATGATAAAATTGTGGGTTCAAAGACCCTAGTTCGAATCCCACAAAATGCCATACAATATCTAATTTTTGGTATGTAAATTGGCCGAATTTAATGTTGGCCGGATTTAATGTTGCATTAATGCCTAGGTGGACTTGATTATTCATAGGTGGCATTATGAAAGCCAAGGTGGATTTGAAAAGTTGATGACGTGGCATTATGAATGCTTAGGTGGAATTGAAATTTGGTGACGTGGCATTATTGGTGTATGAGGTGTCTTTTAGGAATCCTGTTATATATAATGTAAGATATATATATATATTCTATAACATTGTGAAAATATCTATTCGTTTATTTTCGATCTTTGAACTCCTACTTATTTCTCGTCAGATTCTCTTGGACCGTTTGGTCAGTTTGTTTTCCTTTTTAGATTAAAACTTATCTTTTAAAAGATAAGTATAAAAAGGTCTTGCCAAATAATTGTGTAATCTTTAAACATGGAAAAAATATATTTGCCATATATTTTCCCCCCCTTAGACCCCATATGGCCGGCCATAGTAAGAGGATAAGACACCAAAATCAGTTATTTCTTTTAGTTTGTTTAAAATTGGAAAAGAGTGTTAAGCAAATTGGAAACTATCTCTATATTTTGCAACATATTAAATTTGTCCTCATTCCCTCTCCCCTCTTAATATTTAACTGTTCCCTCTCCCTCTCCCATCTCCAGTATTCTCAAAAATTCCATCTTCCAATTTGTGTGTATTCCTCCATTGAAGGTTCAATCAAGAAGAAAACATAGGTGTTTTTGGGTGTTCTTCTAATTTTTGGTGTTTTGTGGTGTTGATTCTTCCATTCTTGGGTGTTCTTGTATTTGTGATCTTCTCTTCTCTCATTCGATAGGTACTCATCATGTTCTTGTGCTTTTCTTTTGTCACCAAGATTAATTAATCAAGTTTTTTTTCACATAAAATAACAAAAATAATAAAAGAGAAAAATCATGTGTTCATGTTCTTGAATAATTGTCAACTTAATTTTCATGGTATAACTATATATTTGAAACCCTAAATATTATTAATGATGTTCTAACAAGAATCAATACGAATAGAAACCCTAGGATACGAATTAATGATGATAATTAGGGTTTTCTTGATTAAAATTCTGGGCAGAATTTTGGGTCATGTTCATCGGGTCATATCTTGCTCATAAAAATAGCTTTTAATGTAATTCTTGAGCCTAAGGTGAAGTTTAATGAATCTACCTTTTGAAAAATCCGGCCTCATGTCAATTGGAGGTCGGGAAGGTAGATTTTTAGATTTTACAAGATAAAGTGTCAATTCTGGAAATCAAATCCGAAAATTTCACTTGTAGTATTTGATTTTTAATTCGAAAACCATAAGGAGTTAAGGGCTAATTTTCTAACAGCTAAAAATACATGATATTAGATACTTCCCTGAATTTTTTCATAATTATTCAAGATGTCTAAGTAGGGTAAATGCGTGTCAACTTTTCATAAGTTTCTGCCAGGCTAATTTCGGGACTATTTTGGGTAACAAGGGTCATAGGGACATCTAAAATTGGAAATAAATCAAACCCTTGATTGTGGACACTTTAGACATATTAGGGAAGACCTGTGATTTTTGGTATATTTTTAGAACATGATTTGGTTAGACTTTTAAGTAAGGAAACTTACCTTAAATAACTCGTAATTTCAGAATATTTTGGAAACCCTAAATAAGTAAAGTCAACTCTTATTTTTGGAAAGTTGAGTAGTAACTTGTAAAACAAGTCAAGTAAAAATATTTTTTAGTAGATCCGGTGACTCTTGTGTGATTTCCTTCCGTTTTTGCTCATTCCGTTTCGTGTGCATTCGCTAAGGTACAGATATTCTGTCCTTTCAGTAAGGACCTTTCATGACTTGTCTCCTATTCGATTTAGTTGCTTTGATTCGTATGATACGGTTGATATTCTCATTTGATTTGCTATCCATGATTGGTTTCATTTTGATATTCGTTGGCATTCCGTTTGACTTGATATCCTTATTCGTGATCCTCTTGATTCCTATTGATTATTCCACTAGATTTGTTACCATAATTAGAACATTTGAAGTTTGTTGTTTGCTATATTTTGCCTTATCCCTTTGCCCGAGCTATTTGTAACTAGCCATGGAGGTACCATGGCCATGTCATTGATGCACCGATGGCATGACATAAAATAATCAAAAAGTTAGTATAAGAGAAAAAATCAGTTGTGTTTATGTTTTTGGATAATTGTCAATTAACACTACACATTTTGCTATAGTTCCCCAGCGAAATCCGGGGGTATCCGGTCGCGACTGTCGTCTGGGGATACGTTTTCCCGGGGCGCGACATGTCGCCGTTGGATAAGTGGAACAGAATAGCTCGAATGGGATTCTTCACCGGGGACATCGCCGGGGCCCACATTGTTTTGCAGAAAAGACAATTAACGTGACACCGGGGCCGGCGGTTCCAGGTTAGCCCAGGTGGGGGGAATATATTTTTTTCCTTCTTTAAAACACTACACTCATAATCTTTCTAAAAAACCTTTGAATACTTATCTTTTAAATATAGGTTTTAACTAGTAAGGAAGTAATCATGTCGTAATATTGAGCAGAATTTTCAAGATGTTTATATAGTATATTTATATAGAAAATCCGCCCCCCGCGATGAGTATTTATAGGTTATATATATATATTTTTTTATTAATTACTTTAGGTTATATTTCCATTATTTCCAAAATCCATGACTTAAGGTTTTTATTTTCAAATCTCGCTGTGTTGTATGGTTATACCTTTAGGTTATGCTCTTAAAATTGTAATTAGGATGAAAATTCAGAATTTGCAAAATTTGGGTTTTATTCAGGGTAATAAGGATTGATGTAGGTGAGTCTACAAGACATAGTTGGTCATCGCGGATACTATTATAACGAGTGCCCCGAGTGTAGACGTGTCTGTGAGAGCAAAAGATGCTAGGTAGGTTGGTGTAGAGGTTGTGGAGTTTTCATTGTACAATAGTTTTTGTTGGAGAGTATTTATGTTTAAGTAGGCGTATGTTTGGTAGTGAAGTTTGTTCATGTTTACACTAAGAGCACCAGTGTGTGAGGTGAGTGTTATAGGCTCAAGCATTCCGGTATACCACGCACGATGGATGCAGTGATATGACTGAGCCACCGACACTCCTCTGTGGCTGTGTCATAACGTCGTGTCTGGCGCCGATCCTGATCCCGAGGACCGCTTATTCCATTTTTGTCCTTCTTTTATGTCGTGTGTAACTTTTTCTACATCTAGCCTAAGAATACTAGAATCATGTTTGTCTCAATGGCTTGTTATAGATTAGTTTTCTTTTTCTTTTAAAATTTGATTGGCAAAATATATTTAAGCTGTAGCCAAGACGTAAGGGAAAGAGATTACAACGAATTGATATAATCTAGTCTTTCAAGTATGCGAAATGGCTTATATGTCTTCCTAAAGTGTGTCACTTCTCATGGGTGTTAAGTACATAATGATCATGACAAAGTGGATTTCGTAGATAAAATAGAAATGTAGATTTACATGATATGTAAGAATACTATTCAGACGGAAAGATTATCAAATGCTTATACTATATAGTAATTCTAGGCTGATTAACATCAAATCATGAAGGTACTAAAACTCGCTATAAAGTAATGTAAGCCAAATGTGTGTCGTGCAGTTGAAGATTGCTTAACGTTAACGATGCGAAACCACCCATTATCGTCTCTTTAGCGGAGGGAATGAATATGATGGCTTCCATGCTTTGAGTCTCATTGCCACAACCCGTAACAGACGAGATACACACGAAACCATTAAATATAAAGAGATCTATAGCGGCTATCTAATAACAATCCCACAACTGGACACGCCCCAAAATACGTTCTTTCCGTTGTGGAAAAAAACACATTACATAAACCAATAGCAGATTTAAGCAGCAAAGCGCGTGTTAGTATGAAGCGTAGAGTGCTCTAACACAAAATTAGACCTTAGCGGGGTTAACTTGTAGTCTCGTATATTGTAGAAGTAAGAAATGGCCTGCAAGTAAGGCATACACATAGACCAAGCCTGCTAGGATAGAATGTACACTGAACCAGTCTCTTTTGGTTATTATTGAAAATTAGGACAAATGGGTGTGGGGTGGCGGGATTGTGATGGAAGTGTCGCTGGAAGGTATTCGGGGCGACATGGTGCGGGATACGAAAATTAATTAATTAAATAGTATTATCCCGGGCGGACATGTTTCGCCCGGCGAAAATTGTTAAAATAAGTTAATTAAATAAATTATTAATGTGACCACCATAGTCTTCCCATCTATCTTGACAAACTCAAACTATGGAGCCAAGCGAAACCCATTGGAGAATTAATTTTATTTTAGAGAATCGGTACTGCGGCTCACGCACCATTTCAATATCAAGTGGCTCAGGTGTTACTTGAGATGTGAATAAATTGTTATGCATATGTGCCATACCTGAAAAAAATGAACATTTGAAAACAACTATATAACAAAAAAATCATATGGTAAAACTAATCAAAATGCATGCATGTAACCTCGAAAATGTATACGAAGAATACAAGGAAAGGAGATCGAGAAGCGTAACCTGAGGAGGTTTTTGCCGTATTGGTGGCCGCCGGAGTTGGAACACAAACAACTAAATGATAAGTTTAAGCTACCTGGAAATGATTATTATTGAGATAGAACCCTGAAGTGAATATATTACCATAGTTTTAAAGACATAAAGGGTGTTACATGTAATTCAATGCAAAGCTCAAAATGTTCACTGTGTGACATGAATCCATTCTGAAATTTGGTAAAAAAACAACCCATTTTTGTTCAGGTCTTTATGCAAAATCTTTATGGCATATTACAACTTTTTTAATAGTTCAGTAGGCATAATAAGAGTTTTTTTTAATTTTTTTCACTTTTTCCAAAAAACTATTGCATCAGTATATCTATTTTTAGTTTTTTACACTCTAAGATTATTATAAGGTTTGGAAAATTGATATTCATATACATTTCTATTAATTTAGATTTGCCTATTTAGCTCATGGTGACCATGATAAAATAGTACTATTGCATAATTCTAGTGCCAAAATATCCCGGTTCGCAAAGACCAACTATAACATCTCATGTTTTTTACATAGCGAAAGGTCTCTTTTCGATTTTGTTTAAGTAGATGCGTCACAACTCACACGGGCAAGTTTTTTCCATTCCATGTAAGGTGTACTCAGTATTTAAGTTTGTTTTTGTGGTAAAAAATACACTATTGCACATCAGGATATACGATATGTTGATTAAATTCTCATACACCAAGTTATGGTTATATAATTGTATCATACCTGCCTGATCAGTTTTCATGTGATGAGTTCAAGTTTGGCTGGATTTAAGCAATAATGTGCAGTAAGAAAAAATAATAATGAAAGATTTTTTTTAAGGATACGTTTGTGGCCCCCCCCTCCCATCCCCCCAGGTTCACCATGGGCCGACTTCATGTCGTAGGAAAACATGTAAATAAAAAAAATAGTCCAATCAAGTTATAAAAAAAAAAGAACAAATGATGCAAACGTTGCTTAAGAAAATTCAATACTAACGATTTCAAAGAATTTCAAGCTTCCCACTAATAATATCGAAATCAAATGTTTACTAAAACACGATACAATAATCATAGGAAAATTTTGATCCGGAGTTGAAGACTTCTTATAAACGGTATACACCACCCATCATTGCTCTCCTTTATATTTCCATGCTTGATTAATCCACAACCCGTAACACACGAATGCCACAACCATTAAAGATGAAAATCAACGCGGCTATCAACATAACAATCCCACAACGCACGCCACCAAACTATTAACAGCTTTATGTGTGGAAACTGCCCCGTAGCGGCTGAGTTAACGCTCAGTGAACAGATATAATATATAACAAAAGAAAATAAAACAAATGGATAACGAACGGATCACGAGAACCTGCCAAACAACTGTCATACGAATATAGTGCAATGAATAGGAATCAAGAATGATCAAAGGAATGAGATTACAAAACAAACACAGGAATGCCCACGAGCTCAAAACAAAAGTCTCAAGCATGCCACATGCTTAGACCAAATAACATACATCGTATCATATCATATCATATCAGATTGTACATGGGAGCTGCAGACTCCAGATGTACCCTACAAAATGTGAGATGGGGTGTATTGCACACACTCGCCATTCACCCAAACAAAACAAAATACCTAGGATGCATCCATACGCTCCCTGCAAAACAAATTCATATCCAGATACATAAGCACTAATGGCGAGTGTCCAACAAATCAAATCATATCCAGTGCACATACAAAAAGGGAACGCCGTGGACCAATCACAACGCCACAGATAGTGTCATGCCATTGGTGCATCAATGACATGGCCATGGTACCTCCATGACTAGTTACAAATAGCTCGGGCAAAGGGATAAGGCAAAAGATAGCAAACAACAAACTTCAAATGTTCTAATTATGGTAACAAATCTAGTGGCATAATCAATATAAATCAAGAGGATCACGAATAAGGATACCAAGTCAAACGGAATGCCAACGAATATCAAAATGAAACCAATCATGGATAGCAAATCAAATGAGAATATCAACCGTATCATATGAATCAAAGCAACTAAATCAAATAAGAGACAAGTCATGAGAGGTCCTTATTGAAAGGACAGAATATATGTACCTTAGCGAATGAACACGAAACGGAATGAGCACAAACGGAAGGAAATCACACAAGAGTCACCGGATCTACAAAAACATATTTATATTATCTATCTTATTTCATAAGTTTATTACTTAATCTTACCATTTAAAACACTTAAGGTAACTAAATTAGGGTTTTCCAATTTTCCAAAATCTGCCAATATTTTTAAGAAAGTTTCCCGATGTTAAAGACTATTTAAACGAGCTCCTAAAAATATACCAAAAATTACAAAGGTTCCCACATGTGTCTAGTATGTCTATGAATTTTGGTGAATTTTATTTCCATGTTTAAATACCCTTACAACCCTTGTTACTAAAACTGACCCCGAAAGTGACATGACAGAACCTTCTAAAAGTTGACGAGTAATTAATACTTAGAAACTCAGAAAAAAATCTAAGAAATCATGGACGTAGCTAATTATGTTGATTACCAGAAAAAAATTAGTGTCTACTTTCTTACGGTTTGTGAATTAAATCAAATACTTCTACTGAAATTTTCAGGGGAAGAATCCGCAGTTTTGACACTTAATCTTATAAAAGCTAAAAACCAACCTTCCCGACCTTCAAAAAATATAAACTCAACTTTTCCAGAAACTAGACTCATTGAATTTAACTTTAGGCTCAAGAATCATGTCAAAACTTATTTTTATCACCGAGTTACACCCCGATGAACACGACCCAAAATTCTGAACAGAAACACTAAGACCCATAAACCCTAATTCTTATCAATCAAAACATGCCCTAGGGTTTCTAATCTTGTAGTTTTCATTAAAAACATCATTAATGATTATCTAAGGATTCAAAACATAATTTTAGCCATAAGAATCAGATTACATCATATACAAATTAACAAGATCATGAATACATGTTTTTTTCTTTTTACCACTTTATGATTTTATGTAGAAAACTTTTGTATGAATCATGGACATAAAAGATGAATCAAGAGAATCATGGAATACCTATGGAATAGAGATGGAGACAAGAACAACCAAGACACCAAGGAATCAAGAACACAAAGCTTGAATACTTCTACCGAATTCACCAACTTCTTCTTGCAAGTTCTAAGAATGATTACACAAGTTTCGGAGGATAAATTTTTAAGAGAGAATGATGAGTGAGAAGGAAGAGATCAAGTTTTATATAGGAGAGGAGAGGGGGACAAAAAATTTCTATCCTTTTAGAAGATTACTAAAATTTTTTGTCTACTCTCTTTTCAACTTTTGTACTTAGAATATGATTTGTAATAAGAAAACAAAATAATTTCTAATATTAGGGGCGGATTTTAATATTTATATATATATATATTTATTCATATATATATATTATATATATATATATATATATATATATATATATATATATATATATCTTCTCTTAAACATTATTTTTGTTATGTATTTATACATAACAAATGATTATAACCAAGGTTTTATGTTTTAAGACTTATTATTCAAACTTAGGTTATATTCAAAATGATGAAATAAAAATGTAAACCAAATTTTTAGGTTTTACAACTCTTCCCCTCTAAAAGAAAATTTCTTCCTCGAAATTGAAATAGGTAAATGAATTCAGATTACCAAAGATGACACGATTGGTATGACAAACGATAGGGGCGCGATGAACAGTCAACCAATTCATACCAAGACTAATATTGGAGTCACTCATTTCTAGGGGAAGCAAATTAGGCAAAATGGAATCTTTATCATCAAATGAGCGGACAGTTCTGTATTCATGGGGTAGACTTTTCTTTGGTAGATATCGATAAGGTATAATTAAGTTGCGTAGGGAAGATGCTAAGGTGTTTAGCAAATGGTTTAATTTTAAACAAAAACACATAATGTGTTGCACCGGATCAAATAAGTAAAAACAGCACGACCATTCAAGAAGAGAGTTCCCGAAACGGTACCTGAAGAGTTAGCCGCCTGATCCTTGGTCGAAGAAAATACTCGATCAACGAATGAAACAGCGAAGACAATTGAAAGTTAAGATCAAAATACAAAAGGAAGCGATCATATCATGGAAACCTAATTGTTACCCAATCCTCACAGTATAACCTAGGTTCTACAGGGCGTAACCTGGCAGCTCTGATACCATAATTGTAACATCTTGTCAGATAAAGAGACCAAGAGTCACATTATGGTGTCATATCAGAACATATAAACGCAAGCGGAAGACTTTATTAAATAAAAATACTAAGTCATAAACCAAAAGATTCCTAGTATTAATTCCAAACAAAAGACTAAATGGACAAGATAATCTTTCAACGAAATAAGTCTTAAACATAAATCCAAACAAGGGAATCTATCAAGGGTCGGTCCTTTAAGAGCTTCCTACTCTCAACACTTAAATCCTAGCTTCCCGCTTATTACCTGCCGCAAGAAAAGAAAACGCGGCTGAGCTAACGCTTAGTGAACATAATAATAATGAGGGAAAAAGACAAAAGAATAAATGAAACGAGTCACAGAGAACTGCTACAACATATGATCATCAACATATACGATGAATAAATAAGAATCAAGAACAAACAAAGGATCTGCCACGATCTCAGATAATGTTTAAACATGATACATGAATAGAACCCTAAAAAGATATAATTAAAATAGCTCAATAATCAAAATGTAACACATGTATGTATTCCTTGAATGTCCCAAATGTGATATTAGGGTGTATAGCTCACACACAAAACCATTCACCTGAATGAATGAAACAAAGTACCTAGGATGCATCCATATGCTCCCTGTAATAACAAAGTTATATCATATAACGTAGTACAATGACGAGTGTACATAATGTAAGCTAATAATAATCAAAGGCCATCATTCAAAAGGGAACGCCGTGGACCAATCACACCGCCACAGATAGTGTCATGCCATTGGTACATCAATGACATGGTCATGGTACCTTCATGACTAGTTCAAATAGCTCGGGCAAGATTTAGGCAGAAGATATAAGTAAACAAGATACTAATGATCAAGTCAAGATAACGGATTATACATTAATATTCAAACATGGATCAAGCAGAATCATAAATTGCGATATTCAATTCAAACTGAAAAACATCAATGAATATCAAAGGAGTCATGATTATGTATAGCAAATCAAACGGAATATCAAACGAATATCAACTGAATCAAAGTAGCTAAGATAATGGAGATTTAAATCATAAGGTGTCCTTACTAAAAGGACGGAATATCTATACCGTAACAAACAAGCAACGGAGAGAATGAACACGAAGACAAAAGAACAAAATCTCTTCACCAAATCTACATAAATCCATGATTACATTTATTATTATCTTATTTATAAGTTTATTACTTATTCTTCATTTAAAACACTTAGGTAAAATAATTAGGGTTTTCCAATTTTCAGAATATGCCATATTTTTACAAGCAAGTTTCTCGATGTTAAAGACCATTTAAACGAGCTCCTAAAAATATACCAAAAATTACAGAGGTTCCCACATGTGTCTAGTATGTCTATGAATTTTTGGTGGATTTTTTTTCCATGTTTAATTACCCTTACAACCCTTGTTACCAAAACTGACTCCGAAAGTGACCTGACAGAACCTTCGAAAAGTTGACGCGTAATTACCCTACTTAGACAACTCAGAAAAATCTCAAAAAAATCATGGACGTATCTAATATCATGTAGATTTACCAGCTATAAAATTAGAGTCTAAGTCCTTACGGTTTGTGAATTAAAAATCATATACTACTACTGAATTTTCAGACAGAATCTGCAGTTTTGACACTTAATCTTATAAAAGCTAAAAACCAACCTTCCCGACCTTCAAAAAATATAAACTCAACTTTTCCAGAAACTAGACTCATTGAATTTAACTTTAGGCTCAAGAATCATGTCAAAACTCATTTTTATCACCGAGTTACACCCCGATGAACACGACCCAAAATTCTGAACAGAAACACTAAGACCCATAAACCCTAATTCTTATCAATCAAAACATGCCCTAGGGTTTCTAATCTTGTAGTTTTTATTAAAAACATCATTAATGATTATCTAAGGTTTCAAAACATAATTTTAGCCATAAGAATCATATTACACCATATACAAATTAACAAGATCATGAATACATGTTTTCTTCTTTTTACCACTTTATGATTTTATGTAGAAAACTTTTGTATGAATCATGGACATAAAAGATGAATCAAGAGAATCATGGAATACCTATGGAATAGAGATGGAGACAAGAACAACCAAGACACCAAGGAATCAAGAACACAAAGCTTGAATACTTCTACCGAATTCACCAACTTCTTCTTGCAAATTCTAAGAATGATTACACAAGTTTTGGAGGATAAATTTTTGAGAGAGAATGATGAGGGAGAGGGAAGAGATCACGTTTTATATAGGAGAGGAGAGGGGGACAAAAAATTTCTATCCTTTTAGAAGATTACAAAAGATTTGGTCTAATCTCTTTACACTTATTACTTAGAATAAGATTTGTAAAATAAAAAACAATAAATTTCTAAATATATAGGGGGGCGGATATTAATATCATATATATATATATATATATATATATATATATATATATATATATATATATATATATATATATATATATATATATATATATATTATTATTTTTTTTAAAACAATTACCTTATGTTATGTATTTATAATACACAAATGATTATAACCCAAGGTTTTAATGTTAAAGACTTATTATTCAAACTTAGGTTATATTCAAAATGATGAAATAAAAATGTAAACCAAATTTTTGGGTTTTACACCGAGCTTTCGCGATTTCGCCGCTCGGACTGCGAAGGAGTATTAGATGACAAATATGACCCAAGCCCGGCTTGTGGGTTTTGGTCCATTAGGGTTTCTCTATCTCTTCTCTATAAATAGTGGTGAAATTATATATCATGACCAACGAGGTTTTCATTGTCTAACAATAGTGTCCTAATAAGTTGTATGTTACAAAACCATTTTAATGTACTAAACATATAGCTTTCATATTGTAACTACAATACAATTACCAGGATTGCTGGTTGCATTAATTGTGAGACCCGCCCGACTCTGATCCAAACGCAGTTAATGTGACCCGACACCTCTTTTTTGTTAATATCTACCTTTACACTACCCGTTTCCTTCTCTCTCATTATCAGAAAAAAATCATCGTCCCCAATCTCAAAAATCTTCACCGACTCCATCTTCTTGAAGCATCTTTCGGCTCCCACTATTGTTATTAACAAAAATCACTGCGTAACCCACTATATCTTGGATTTTCAATGGATGCCCAAAAAACCATAACCCGATTCGGAAAAAACTAATTCGTTCATATGAAGATGGAGAAAAAAATGCATGCAACAAAATCTGTCTAAATCAAATCAGTTATGTACGTTTATTAATTATGATCGAACTCTCAATTCTATGTATTCTTATGTATTCTCAAGGTTTTTTTTGTTTTATTTTGATTTTGTAAATTAGGAGAAAATGGATCATGAAGCCAAAATCCAGGAATTCAAAATCCAGGATGTGATGAGGAGTCGGTTCACTAAACAAAATCCAGGAATTCAAAATAAGGTACCACTCTTATTTCGTTTTATCTTAATTAGGGTTTTGTCAACGTATGCTTTAAAAAGGAAAATTTACGGATATGTTTAATTTAGTTATATTTGGATTTTTTTGGGTAATTTAGTGGATTTTGTTTATGGATAATGTTTATCGTGTTTAGTTTTAGGGAATAATGTAATGGAATTTCGTGACTGTGATATCTATAATTGAAGCACATTCTTAGTTATTATCTGCAATTGCATTTATGTTGTTAAATATTTGAATTTTGCAACTTGAATTGACACTTTCTTTGCTATTCGTTCTAGGTGACATGCAAATGTATAATGATTTAGGCGACTGCGATCATCGTTGTCGTCATTGTGGAGCATTATTTTCGTACGGGGGCAGCTCAAAGGTCGCGCCTATAATAGAAAAGTTGAGTACCATCTGTGTTGTTTTACATACGCTTTTTGAAAAACAATATATTGTAGTTAATATAATCTCTTTCGTGTACATATGACAACCATGGTTACCATTACTCAACATCGCCGCAAAGAAGGTATCTGTACATATCTTTTTATGGACACCTTTTTTCTTCCTATTTGTCTCGTTTAAGTGTATTGTCTGATTAGCCTACCAATCGTTGCAGCAACCTCACGTCGTGACATAGTGGAAACGACACCCCACCTGACCAACAACCAACAAAAGCACAAAATGGAATCGACACCCCCGCCTACCAATCGTCCTGCACTTTTTTTTAATTTGTTTTCTGAGTATGTATAACTAATGTTCATATAGCAGAAATAACAGTCAATGAAACTCTTGATTTTCCAGCGAGATGTCAGGGAGTTGGATTTTAATATGGTACTCAATCCATAGTTTACCATTTTGAATTTAACCATATTTCTAAAAATCTGTTACAAATAACCAATATGTTTCAGAATTATTAACAGAGCTCGATAGACAAGAGAAATAAGCTGGAATATTTCTAGAACCAGAAGTTGAACTCTTCATGAAGGTATAGTCCCAGGATATCATATTACCAATAGCGACGTTTATATGTTTTCATACTCCCTTAGTGTTTATTGATTATTTCAAAATTCAGGCTACCATTGTGGAAGGTATGTGCTTAATTACACAGACCTTTTACCTATAAAAACGTGCCTAAAATGACCAAAATATACCAAAAATACATTGTATTTGTGTGTTTTGTGATTTATGATTGTGTAGGTAACGGATATTCTCAAAAGGACAAAAACAAAGCCAATACCGACAAAACCAAGCACGGGAATGAAAAGAGCGTGAAAAGTCAAAGTCAAAGTCAAAGTCAAAGACGAAGCCGAATCCGAAGAAATCTTAAATGGGCCAACCCGTACCCACTTAATGGGGTGGGTCAGCCCATTAAGCCTTTATCTACAAAACTTTTAAGTTTAAAAAGCCCTAAGTCCATTAAACCATTACCCGGCACAAACAAAAGCCCAAACCATACACCCTTATCCCATTTACACCACAAGTCCCTAACACCTTACATCGTTAGTCCTTAAGGACTAACATTGTTAGTCCAAAAGGACCAACGATGCAACTTCATAACAAACCCCGTTAACCTTTAACCCTGTTATCTCCCAAAACCTATTTCTCGCCAAAGATAATGTTCATCATTCCTTCTCTCCTTAACACACTCCATCCCTCTAAACCTAAATCCCTCTAACCTCGAAAACCATTACAATAGTTCATTCTTAAACCCTAACACAGTTTTTTAAATATCAAACTCCCTTCAGTAACAAAACACTTTTCCCGCCCAAAACCAACCCCATTATTCACACGTCTTCTACCCCTCGACTTATGCACCCACAGAAAAAAAAAAAAAAAAAAAACAGAAAAATAAAAACAAAAAAAATATCATTTTCTCAACCCCACCATCAACCCCATTACATGGACCAAATGCCACCTTGGCAATCCCCTTAAACATAATTCGTCAATGAATAAGACAACAAAATGAAGGGCTTGGATGATAGAACTTGGAGAACACACAAAATGGATGGCTGAGATTGATATTTGACTCTCTTACAAAGAAAGCACGGCTGCTCAACCCCTCACACAACTAGCACACTTGGAAGAGCCCGACTTGAAGATTTTAGAATAAATAGGGCCATTAGGGCAAGCTTTTAGGAGAACTACTTTCCTGCATTTTTAGCTTACATTTTATGCTTATTTTTAGTTTATTGTATTGTCTTTCAAAACATTGTACCTTGTTTTTAAGTTAATGAAAGTTTGAGGTTGTATTTTTTATTCCATTGTTGTTAAAAGATTGTCATAAGTTACTTTAAGCTCATATTTACTCTAATATCAGCTTTTCTAACTTAAACTCTTTAAACTTCTTCATAGTTTAAAGAGTCTAAGTCTTGTTATCAAAAACTCCAAAATCTGTCAAGAACAATGGAGCATGGTGTATACTGGATGGCCATGGGTTAGTGCATATATGGATAAGCTATAGGTTGGTTAGAAGCTGATTTGGATACAAAGAAGTTACCCTTGTTTAAGCAAAGGGTTCTTGTAAGTTCATTTATCCATTTTAAGTCAAAAGTTATTTATTGCTTATTTCTACTTATCATAGTGCTTATTCCTGTTTTAGATTGCTTATTATGTCTTTTTATTGTGTTTTGATCATGTTTCATGCTTAGTTGTAGCTTAAATATTAGTTTTGTAAGTTTTAGTCTAAAATCAGTTTAAAATCCAAAAATATTGCATAATATGTAATCTTGTTGTTCTTGCTTATTTGAGTGTTAAAAGTTATTCATTAGGGTTAATATTAGATTAATATCATCTGGGCTTTCAAGGTTTAAGGTTAAAATTGCATTTTACAAGTTTAAATGGTTTAGAAATGAAAAAAAACCACCAAAAAAAAACTTAAAGGGGTGTTTGTGAATCAGAGCGTAATAACTCTAAGTTAGTACGGCTAGTGGTTCTTGCCACTTTTGTTTGTTTGAATCTGTTCTTTATGTGTTTTAGAACAATTTTATACAAGTTTGGGTTAAGTTTAGACCCAAACTTAAGTTTTCATAAGCAAATTTTGAATCTGTGGTGCTTAAATCAGTTGAGGTCTTAGTTTTAGTTTAAAATTTGGTGTTTCTAAGCTTAATTTGTGTTGTTTACTAGTTATAATATCTAGTCTTAAGGTTTAGAGCATTGGTTTGTTGTTTTTTAACTTTTGCCCATTTTGCCAAAAATCTGTCATAAACTTAGTTTGAACACCTAGTTTTTAGATCAAGTTTTAAATAAGTAAAAATTAGTTTTAAGTTCTAAAAATTTGTGCACAGTTAGTTTGACATTTGAACTTTAAGGTTTAGAATTGATTTTAAAGTTTAGAGCTTATTTGATAAGCTAAATTTAGGGTTGCAAACAGTTTGAAAAATTGTTTAGCTTCTATAACCAGTTTAAAGAATCATAGTTTTCTTGATTTTAATCTGTTTAAGCTAGTGTTTTAAGTGTTGGAATTTGTTTAGTTATAGGTGATCTTTAAATGTTTGAAGTTTTTGCTTTTAGGAATAGCTTAATCTAGCTTATTCTTAGTTTTAAAAGTTGAAAGTAGTTTTGTAACCTGTCCTTGTGTTATTTGTTTTGAAATGCTTTTAAGTGTCTGTCTGCTTATTTTTATTTGCTTAATTTTGATTCATAGTGCTTATTAAGAGTAGGGTATAAGCTGTCAATAGCTCATTTGTTTTTCCTTAGCTTATTGAGTTTTAAAAAGCCCATAGTTTAGCCTTTTTTTACTTAGTCTAAAAAGTCCAAACTGTCACTTTTTCTTTTTGCTTATATATGGCTTATTGTCAAGTTTTAAAAAATATTTCATTTTTTAAAGTTTGTTACTTTTGCTTATTTTATAAGTTTTTAAAAAAGAAAAATAAAAAAAATGTTTTCAAAAAAAGAGATGTTACAGGGGTCGAACCTGTGACCTCCCCCTTCACACACCAATATATTTACCACGCACCCTTAACACCAACTGCCATTGGGACTTTCACCTATTATACTTCTCCACATTTAATATATAACCCCTTTTAACCAGTTTTAGCTTTAAGCCCCTTTTTGCTTATTAACAGCTTATTGAGATAAGCTGTTAGAACCGTTTTATTTTTCATATGATTAGCCTTCTTCAAAGTACTTTTCGTAATATTTTTTTAGATTTTTTATACTTATTTTAATATTTTTTATATTTAATTTAGATTAAAACCGTTTTTAATTCATAATAAATAAAATAAAAGTCAAAAAAATATAATTCTTTTTTTAAAAAAAATCTTTTATCATTTAGGACTGTTAAAAAATAAATTTGCATTTGTAGGGTTAAAATTGTAGGATTTAGGTTTTTAAAGAACGGGATTTGAATCCCGTTATCATTTTTCGTTTAAGTCCTTAATTGCTTTCGTTTTTAGTTTGCCTTTACTCGTTTTTGCATGTTATTAGTAGAATTAGAAACCAAATCAAATCTTGAATAATTCAAACACGCGATCACAAACTTAATCACGATTTTCAAATTCGCACCTCGTCATGAAACGACCCAGGAAGGTTTTTTAGTGATTTTGCTTTGGTCAAAAGCAACTTTTCTACTTAAAGCCTCGTGGAATACTTACTCTCTCTATTTAATTGATATTATCCTATTATATATTTATATTATATATATTTATATATACTAAAGGATTGTGAAACCAAATTTTGGCGTCGTTGCTGGGGAGGTTGTGAAACGATTATTGTGTACGTTTGAAGATTAGTGTTTGAAGACCCTTCCTCGTGAAGTTATCGCTTTCATTTGTGAATATATATTTTTTTATTAAGTAATCAAAAATTTAAAAAAAATCTAAAACCAACAAAAACGACCGTTGTATCACTTGTGAATTCGGCTCACCTTTAGATTACAAACTATAAGAGAGGTATAAGGAGGGTCGATCCTACGAACTTCGACCCGAAAGGAGAAGGTTTTTAATAGCTTCGCACTTACCCGCTCCTTCGCTTCTTTGTGCGTTTTCTAGAGAGCTACCGTACACTCGTTTGATTATCGGTTAACAAAAATATTTTCCTTTTTATTTTCTTTTATTTTTTGTTTTAGTGTATGCAACGCTCTCGTCAAATTGTTGGTGAACCTTCTACGAATCCTACTTCTACGAATCCGAAACGTCGTAATCGTAGACGTTCTATACAAGAGTCAAACCGTTTTCTCTTGTGGAGGACTCTGTAGGTTACGATGGTGATAACGTATTGGGCGCAATTGCTCCAAGCACCCACCGAGGGTTACGAGGATGCAATCATTGTTCTCGTGATCACCGTGGATAACTTTGAGCTTAAGCATGGTTTGCTCACTCTTGTGCAAAATAAACTATTTTTCGTACATGATAAAGAAGATCCTTGGTATGTGCTTAAATACACATACCTCTTACCTTTAAAAACGAGCTAAAATAACCAAAAACGGACTTAAAATGCCAAATATATGCTTGTTTTGCTAATTGTGTTGTGCAGGAACGGATAACTAAGAAAATGACAAAAAACAAAGCCAAAACGACAAAAATCGACGGATGGAAAGACTGTGAAAGACAAAGCCATATCAAAGCCGGAAAGTCAATTCAAGTCAAAAAGTAAACAGAAAAGTCAATCTGGTCAAAGCAAGTCAACCAAGTCAACCGAGGCAAAGTCAAGAATATGTAAGTTTTGGGACTGAAATTGTCAACCCTAAACTTATATATAATGAAGAATATAGAAATTGATGACAGGGCTGATTTGCAATTTGCTCAAGTAACAAAGTGGGGGGGCAAAACTGCCAACCCCGCTAACTTGTTTTACAACAAGGACAATGGAGGCAAAGAGTTATATACACTCTTGGGGACTTGTTTGCAAGTCCCAAAGTTCTATAACACAAGGTCCAGGTGGGCAATAACACATTAAACCTATGTGGGGCCTTTTTTGCCAAATTCACAAAGCTTCGCTTGATAACTCCCCAACTTCTTTTCTCGCTTGTTTTTCCTCCAAAACAACTCACGGGTTGTTTAACCCGTTTTACACCCTAGACCTTCAACACACATGGTATTCATTTTTCCCCCTCCTCACCACCTTTTCCAGTACAAGATTGCCATGTTGGCAACCCACCACCCCAAGACCTATTTCGACGACTAGGATTAACTTTGGAAGAATTAAAGGCCAAGATTAGAGTAGAACACTTCACAAACAAAAAACATCTCTGTTTGGTGTCCTACAAACAAGCACAACAAGAAGAAAGAGAAAAGGAAGACCTAGTTGTAGATTTTTGGCTATAAAAGCCTTGTAAGCCATTGTGGCAAAATAGCAAGTTTTAATTCAGTTTTTAATCAAGTTTTTATTATAGTTTAAAGTGTTTTTAGGTTAATGTCTTTTATGCAATTGTAATTCTCAGTTTTAATAAAAAATTAAGCTCTTTTTACTCAATAAGCCTCAATAAGCATCATTAGGAGCTTATATCTTGCAATAAGCTCTAATTTAGCTTAAAATTGTTATAAGCCCTTTCATACTGTTTTAATTTGAATTCTGCCTCATAAATGTCATTTGAGTGCATTTTTGGAAGCTTTTTGAAAGTAATAAGCTTTAAATAGCTTATTGAGTTTTAAGCTCAGGTTTAGAGGCTAGGGAGCCATTAGGACAGGCTTTTTAGGCCACTCACTCAGAAAGAGTGGCCCTTGGTCTGAGACAACAACAATCCAAAGTTTCATTTCCTAAAACTTCATTTTTAGCTTAATTTTAACTTAAAATTAGCTTATTTCCCTGTTAAATTGGCAAGTATGTTTGTTTAGACTCTGTTGTTTAGATGTCTTAAGTTTCATGGAATAAGTTTGTCTAATTTAGTTTAAAACTTAAAACTGCCAAGTTAGTGTAATAAGCTAGCTGAGAAAACTTGCTATTTTTCTTAATAAGCTAGGACTTTTAGTTTTAAATGATTGTTTAAATTTTTAGGGGGGTCAAAATAAGTAGAAGTAGATAAAAGGTTTTTTAAGTTTTAGCTTAAACATGGATTTTAATCCCACTTTGGTTTGACAGTTTTTAAGTAAAGGGGTGTTTGGGATAACTTTAAAACGGGTCAAAAAGGGTTTTGGCATGGGTTATGGTTACTGGTCAATTTAAGCACAAGTTTTAAGTTACTTTTAAGCTGTTTTTAAAACATTTTTTAGTTGAAAATGTTTTTCAAAGGTATAAAAATCTTCTTTGAGAATGTGAAAATTTTATGTAACCCACAGTGCTTATTTGTTTACGCACTTGTGGTTGGAGTTTGTACATCAAAAAGTGTGTGATTTGTGTGTAAAGACGGCTTCACAAGACCTTTGTCCTTTTGATTTGTGAGTCAATTCACAAAATTTTGGTCACAGTTTCTAAAAACAAAGTCCTTTTTCACTTATAAAAATAAGCAAGTAAATTGATTTTCAAAAAGCTCAAAATTGTTGCACAGCTGCTTAGCATATAGCACTCAATTGTTAGAGCTTCTGTGTATTTTTAGAGCTATTTGACAGCTTAAATTAAGCTGTCAAATAAGCCCTTGAGATAGCCTTAAAGCTCCCTGTGCAAAGGGGGGAACCATTGGCCTATTGTTCTCAGGCCATTAAGCACACTTAAGCCCAAGTTTTTAGCTTATTTTAAAAGCTTATAGGACCTTGTATAAGCCCTCAAAGTTTCAGACCTTGAAGAGCTTATTTGATGGCTTATTTTTGAGTCCAAACCTTGCATTTGACTGTGTGTGATTCCCTTGGCTGAGTGATCTGCTTATTTTTATTTCTGGCTTATTGAGGCTTATTTTTATAAGCTCAATTGTGTCCCTTTCAGCTTAATTTGTTAGTTTGATAAGCTGTGTTGAGCTTATTCCCCTTCCCTTGTGCTTTATGAGCTTTTTAAGCCCATATTTACACCAACAGTACTAACCTCCAAGTTAGTACTGTTGTGGGTTTAAGCCACACTTTGGCTTATTGAGCTTATTCCATAAGCTCAAAAACTGTTTCCTAGAAGCTTTTCAGGTTAAGTTAATAGTTTAGTTTGCTTATTTCCTTTTTCTAGCTTATTTGTCCTAGCTTTAAGCATTTTAGCCTCTTTAAGCTTTATTTAAGCTTTCTTGTCATAATAAGCTTCCCACAGCTTATTTAGTGTAGCTTTTCCTGTCCTTTTTAGCTTATTTAAGTTAGTATAGACCCCTTAGCTTATGTTAGTTTATGTCCTAGCTTAATTCGACCCTAAGTCCAAAAGGACTTAGCTTTTTTTTCTAGCTTTAAGTCTTTTTAAGCATTTCTGTCAAGTTTAAGCTTATTTTTAAGCTTATTCTTTGCTTTTCATAAAAAGCTCTAGAAGACAAAGTTGTTAAGCCCCACGAGCTTAACAACTTTGCTTCTTCTACAAATTGTTCTGAAAAAAAGCAAAGAATTAAGCTTTAAAAATAAGTTAAACTTGACAAAAATGCTTAAATGACTTAACAGCTAGAAAAAAAGCTAAGTCCTTTTGGACTTAGGGTCGAATTAAGCTAGGACATAAACTAACATAAGCTAAGGGGTCTATACTAATTTAAATAAGCTAAAAAGGACAGGAAAAGCTACACTAAATAAGCTGTGGGAAGCTTATTATGACAAGAAAGCTTAAATAAAGCTTTTAAAGGGCTAAAATGTTAAAGTAGGAACAAATAAGCTAGAAAACGAAATAAAGCAACTTAAAATTTAACTAACCTGAAAAGCTTTAGGAAACAGTTTTTGCGTTTATGGAATAAGCTAATAAGCCAAAGTGTGGCTTATCCCACAACTGTACTACTTGGTAGGTTTAGTACTGTTGGGTAAATATGGGCTTAAAAGCGCATAAGCACAAGGGAGGGGAATAAGTCAACACAGCTTATCAAATAACAAAATAAGCTGAAAGGGACACCATTGGAGCTTATAAATAAGTCATAAGCAAGAAGAAAAATAAGCTGGTCTCTCAGCCTAAGGAATCACACACATGTCAAATGGCATGGTTTGGACTCAAAATAAGCCATCACATAAGCTCTCAAGGTTTGAAACTTTGAGGGATTTATACAAGGTCCTATAAGCTTTAAAATAAGCAAAAACTTGGCTTAAATGTGCTTAAAGGCTGAGAACAATAGCTCTAAAGTTCCCCCTTTGCACCAGGGGAGCTTTAAGGCATCTCAATGGCTTATGTTGACAGTTATTTTAAGTGTCATATAAGCTCTAATAATACAAAGAAGCTCAACAGATTGAGTGCTATCGCTAAGCAGCTTGTGCACAATTTTTGAGCTTTTGAAAATCATTTTTATTGCTTATTTTTATAAGTGAAAAGGACTTTTGGTTTTTTAGAAATTGTGACCAAATGTTTGTGTGAATTTGACTACAAAGCAAACGACAATGGTCTTGTGACACGCCGTCTTTCACACACAAATTCACATCACTTTTGAGTACAAACTCAAACCACAAGTGCTTAATCAATAAGCACTTGTGGGCGTATACTTTTAAATTTCACAGTTCAAAGAAGGTTTTTTTTATACCTTTGAAAAACAATTTTCAACTAAAAATGTTTTTATAAAAACAGTTAACAAGTAACTAAAAACTTGTGCTTAAAATTGACCAAGTACCATAAACCCATGCCAAACCCTTTTTGAAACGTTTTTAAGTTATCCAAACACCCCTTTACTTAAAACTGTAAACAACGTGGGATTAAAAATCCATGTTTAAGCTAATAACTTAAAAAACTTTTAGCTGACTTCTAATTTTTTTGACCATTTAAACTATTTTAATACTAAAAGTCCTAGCTTATTAGAAAATAATAAGTGTTTCTTCAGCTAGCTTATTACACTAAATTTGGCAGTTTTAAAGTTGTAAACTAAGATTAGACAAACGTTAATTCCATGAAACTTAGAGACATCTAAAACATAAGTCTAAACAAACATACTTGCAAGATTTGAACAGGAAATAGCTAATGTTTTTAAGTAAATTAAGCTTAAAATGAGTTTAGGAAATGAACCTTGGATTTTGTTGTCTCAGAAACCAAGGCACTCATTCTGATGCTGAGTGAAGTGCTAAAAAGACCTGTCCTAATGGCTCCTTAGCCTCTAAACCTGAGCTTAAAAGCTCAATAAGCTCTTGGGAGCTTATTACTTCAAATAGCTTCCAAAATGCACTCAAATGGACATTTATGAGCTGAATTTAAATTAAAACAGTATGAAAGGGCTTATAACAAGTTTTAAGCTAAATTAGAGCTTATTGACAAGAATAAGCTCTGAATGGGTTAATGAGGCTTATTGAGTAAAAAGTGCTTAATTTTTATTAAAACTGAGAATTACAATTGCATAAGACTTTAACTCCTAAAAACACTTTATATATAATAAAACTTGAATTGAAAACTGACATTATAAACTTGTATTTGCCACAATGGCTTACAAGGCTTTTATAGCCAACAAAAATTACAACTAGGTTTCTTTTTCTTTCTTGTGTTGTGTTGTTTGTGACACAAAAACAGAGATGTGTTTTTTTGTGAGGAGTGTTCTCAGCTCATAATCTTGGCCTTTATTCTTCCAAATAGTTAATCTCTAGTGTCGCGAAATAGTCTTGGGGGGTGTGGGATTGCCAACATGGCATCTTTGTAGCTGGGAAAGGTGGTGGAGGAGGGGGAAAATGAATATCCATGGTGGTGGTGAAGGTCTATGGGGTAAAACGGGGTTAAACAACCCGTGAGTTGTTTTGGGAGGGAAAAACGAGCGGGAAAAGAAGTTGGGGAGTTATAACAGAGCGAAGTTTTGTGAATTTGGCAAAAATGGCCCCTCATGGTTTATTGTGTTATTGCACACATGGTCCTTGTGGTTATATAACTTTGGGGACTTGGCAAAACAAGTCCCCAAGAGTTATATAACTCTTTGCATCCAATTGTCCTTTGGTGTTATAAACGTTAGGGGGTGCAGTTTTGCCCCCCCACTGTTACTTTGGCAATTGCAAATCAGCCCTTGTCTTATTTTTCTATTTTTCTTCTTTATATATAAAGTTTAGGATTGACACAATTTACAGTCCTAAAACTTCTATTTTCTTGACTTTGGCTCGGGTTGACTCTGGGTTGACTTTTGTCTTTTGACCAGTTGACTTTTTCTGTTGTTTTTTGACTTCATTGACTTTCCGGCTTTGATTTGCTTTGTCTTTCCAGTCTTTTCCATTCCTGAGGTCCGATTTTGTCGTTTTTGGCTTTGTTTTTTTGTATTTTCTTAGTTATCGTTCATGCACCACACATTCAGCAAAACCAAGCATATATTGGCATTTTAAGTCCGTTTTTGGTTATTTTTAGCTCGTTTTTAAAGGTAAGACGGATATGTGTATTTTAGCACATACCAAGGATCTTCTTTTTCATGTACGAAAAATAGTTGATTTGCACAAGGAGTGAGCAAACCATGCTTTAGCTCAAGTTATTCACGTTGATCACGAGAACAATGATTGCATCTCGTAAAACCCCTCGGTGGGTAGCTTGGAGCAATTGCGCATAGTCCGTTGATCAGCAATCGTAACTACAGGAGTCTCAACAAGGGAGAAAAGGTTTGACTCTTTGTATAGACGTCTACGATTACGACGTTTCCGGAATCGTAGTTAGAAGTAGGATTGTAGAAGGTTCACAACGAATTTTGACGAAGAGGAGTTTGCATACATAGAACAAAAGAAAAGAAAATAAAAAGGAAAATTTTTGTTAACGATTAATCAACGCGTGTACGGTACGCTCTCTAGAAAACGTACAAAGAAGCGGAGAGGGAGGGCGGGGGTTAAGCGCGAAAGCTATTAAAACCTTTCCTTTCAGGTCGAGTTCGTTAGGAACGACCTCCTTATACTTTTATAGTTTGTAATTAAAGGGTGAGCCGAATTCAACAAGTGACACAACTGGTAGTCTTGTTGTTTTCATTTTTTTTAGAATTTTTGATTACTTGATTAAAAAATAAAAAAATATATATTCACAAATGAAAGCGATAACTTCACGGGGAAGGGTCTTCAAACAATTAATCTTCAAAGTACCAATATACATTCTTTCAACAACCCTCCCCGTTCAACGCGCCAAAAAATTGTTTCCAATCCTTTAGTATATATAATATATATATTATAATGGATAATATCAATTAAATAGTGGAGTATGTATGCGTGAGTTTTAAGTAGAAAAATTGCTTTTGACCAAAGCAAAATCCCTAAAAAACCTTCCTGGGTCGTTTCTCGACGAGGTGCGAATTTGAAAATCGTGATTAAGTTCGTGATCGCGTGTTTGAATTGTTCAAGATTTGATTTGGTTTCTAATTCTACTAAAAACATGCAAAAACGAGTAAAGGCAAACTAAAAACGAAAGCAATTAAGAACTTAAACGAAAAACGATAACGGGATTCAAATCTAGTTCATTAAAAACTTAAATCCTATAATTTTAACCCTACAAATGCAAATTTATTTTTTAACAGTCCTAAATGATAAAAGAAATTTTTTTTAAAAAGAATTATATTTTTTTGACTTTTATTTTATTTATTATGAATTAAAAACGGTTTTAATCTAAATTAAATATTAAACTAATTATAAAAAATCTAAAAAAAATTACAAAAAGTACTTTGAAGAAGGCTAATCATATGAAAATAGAAAAGTGGCCATCACGCTTTATTCAATAAGCTGTTAATAAGCAAAAAGGGGCTTAAAGCTAAAACTGGTTAAAGGGTTTATATATTAAATGTGGAGAAGTATAATAGGTGAAAGTCCCAAGGGCAGTTGGTGTTAAGGGTGCGTGTTAAATATATTGGTGTGTGAAGGGGGAGGTCACACGTTCGACCCCTGTGACCTCTCTTTTTTGAAAACATTTTTTTATTTTTCTTTTTTAAAAACTTATAAATAAGCAAAAGTAACAAACTTAAAAAAAACTTTTTATAAAACTTGACAATAAGCCAGAAATAAGCAAAAGAAAAAGTGACAGTTTGGGATTTTTAGACTGAGTAAAAAAAAGGGCTAAAACTATGGCTTTAAAATAATAAGCTAATGGGAAAAAACAAATGAGCTATTGACAGCTTATACCCTACTCCTAATAAGCACTATGAATCAAAATTAAGCAAAGAAAAATAAGTAGATAGGCACTTAAAAGCATTTCAAAACAAATAACACAAGGACAGATTACAAAACTACTTTCAACTTTTAAAACTAAGAATAAGCTAGATTAAGCTACTCCTAAAATCTAAAACTTCAAACATTTAAAGATCACCTATAACTAAACAAATTCCAACACTTAAAACACTAGCTTAAACATATTAAAATCAAGAAAACTATGATTCTTTAAAACTGGTTACAAAAGCTAAGCAGTTTTCCAACTTTTTGCAGCCCTAAATTTAGCTTATCAAATAAGCTCTAAACTTCAAAATAAGTTCTACTGTAAGTTCCAAATGTTAAACTAATTGTGCACAAATTTTCAGAACTTAAAACTAATTTTTACTTATCTAAAACTTGATCTAAAAACTAGGTGTTCAAACTGAGTTTATGACAGATTTTTGGCAAAATGGGCAAAAGTTGAAAAACAACAAACCAATGCTCTAAACCTTAAGACCAGATATTATAACTACTAAACAACACAAATTAAGCTTAGAAACACCATTTTTTAACCTTAAAACTAAAACCTCAACTGATTTAAGCACCACAGATTCAAAATTTGCTTATGAAAACTTGAGTTTGGGTCTAAACTTGACCCAAACTTGTATAAACTTGTTCTAAAACACCTAAAGAACAGATTCAAACCTACAAAAGTGGCAAGAACCACTAGCAGTACTAACTTAGAGTTAGTACTGCTCTTGATCCAAACACCCCTTTAAGCTTTCTAAACTCATTTTAAACTTGTAAAATGCAATTTTAACCTTAAACCTTGAAAGCCCAGATGATATTAAGCTAATATTAACCCTAATGAACAACTTTTAACACTCAAATAAGCAAGAACAACAAGATTACAGATTATGCAATATTTTTGGATTTTAAACTGATTTTAGACTAAAACTTACAAAACTAAGATTTAAGCTACAACTAAGCATGAAACATGATCAAAACACAATAAAAAGACATAATAAGCAATCTAAAACAGGAATAAGCACTATGATAAGTAAAAATAAGCAATAAGCAACTTTTGACTTAAAATGGAAAAATGAACTTACAAGAACCCTTTGCTTAAACAAGGGTAACTTCTTTGTATCCAAATCAGCTTCTAACCAACCTATAGCTTATCCATATAAGCACTAACCCATGGACATCCAGTATACACCATGCTCCATTGTTCTTGACAGATTTTGGAGTTTTTGATAACAAGACTTAGACACTTTAAACTATGAAGAAGTTTAAAGAGTTTTAGTTAGAAAAGTTGATATTAGAGTAAATTGAGCTGTCTTTAAAGTACTTTTGACGGTCTGCGTGAACAAACAATGGAATAAAACATACAACTTCACACTTTCATTAACTTAAAAACAAGGTACAATATTTTGAAAGACAATACAATAAGCTGAAAATAAGCATAAAATGTAAGCTAAAAATGCAGGAAAGTAGTTCTCCTAAAAGCTTGCCCTAATGGCCCTATTTATTCTAAAATCTTCAAGTCGGGCTCTTCCAAGTGTGCTAGTGATTTGTTGTGAGGGGTTTTGAGAGCTGTGGATTCTTTCGTGGAGAGTCAAATATTAATTCAAGCCATCCATTTTGTGTGTTCTCCAAGTTCTATCATCCAAGCCCTTCATTTTGTTGTCTTATTCATTGACGAATTGTGTTTAAGGGGATTGCCAAGGTGGCATTTGGTCCATGTGAAGTGGGGTTTGATGTGGGGTTGAGGGAAAATGATGTTTTGTCTGCGGGTGCATAAGTCGAGGGGTAGAAGACGTGTGAATATTGGGGTTGGTTTTTGGCGGGAAAAGTGTTTTGTTACTAGGGGGTGTTTTATTTAAGTGGGTTAGGGGTTAAGGGATGAACTATGTAATTGGTTCGGGGTTAGAGGGATTTAGGGTTTAGAGGGATGAGTTGTGTTAAGGGAGGAAGGAGATGATGAACAGTATCTTTGGCGGGAAATAGGTTTTGGGAGATAACAGGGTTAAAGGTTAACGGGGTTTGTTATGAAGTTGCATCGTTAGTCCTTTTGGACTAACAATGTTAGTCCTTAAGGACTAACGATGTAAGGTGTTAGGGACTTGTGGTGTAAATGGGTTAGAGGTGTATGGTTTGGGCTTTTGTTTGGGCCGGGTAATGGTTTAATGGACTTAGGGCTTTTTAAACTTAAAAGTTTTGTAGATAAAGGCTTAATGGGCTGACCCGACCCATTAAATGTGTACGGGTTTGCCCATTTAAGATTTCTTCTGATTCGGCTTCGTCTTTGACTTTGACTTTGACTTTAACTTTTCACGCTCTTTTCATTCACGTGCTTGGTTTTGTCGGTATTGGCTTCGTTTTTGTCCTTTTGAGAATATCTGTTACATGAACAATCATAAATCACAAAACACACAAATACAATGTATTTTTGGTATATTTTGGTCATTTTAGGCACGTTTTTATAGGTAAAAGGCTGTGTAATTAAGCACATACCTTCCACAATGGTAGCCTGAATTTTGAAATAATCAATAAACACTAAGGGAGTATGAAAACATATAAACCTCGCTATTGGTAATATGGTATCCTGGGACTATACCTTCATGAAGAGTTCAACTTCTGGTTCTAGAAATATTCCAGCTTATTTCTCTTGTCTATCGAGCTCTGTTAATAATTCTGAAACATATTGGTTATTTGTAACAGATTTTTAGAAATATGGTTAAATTCAAAATGGTAAACTATGGATTGAGTACCATATTAAAATCCAACTCCCTGACATCTCGCTGGAAAATCAAGAGTTTCATTGACTGTTATTTCTGCTATATGAACATTAGTTATACATACTCAGAAAACAAATTAAAAAAAACAGTGAGGACGTGTGGTAGGCAGGGGGTATTGTCGATTCCATTTTGTGCTTTTGTTGGCTGTTGGTCAAGTGGGCGTGTCGGTTCCATTATGTCACAACGTGAGATTGCTGCAACGATTGGTAGGCTAATCAGAGAATACACTTAAACGGGACAAATAGGAAGAAAAAAAGGCGTCAAGAAAAAGATATGTGCGGATACCTTCTTTGCGGCGATGTTGAGTAATGGTAACCATAGCTGTCATCTGTACACGAAAGAGATTATATTAACTACAATATATTATTTTTCAAAAAGCATATGTAAAACAACGCAGATGGTACTCAACTTTTTCATTATAGGCACGACATTTGAGCCGTCCCCGTACGAAAATAACGCTCCACAATGACGACAACGATGATCGCAGTCGCCTAAATCATTATACATTTGCATGTCACCTAGAACGAATAGCAAAGAAAGTGTCAATTCAAGTTGCAAAATCAAATATTTACAAAATAATGCAATTGCAGATAATAACTAGAATGTGGCTTCAATTATAGCTATCACAGTCACGGAATTTCCATTACATTATTCCCTAAAACTAAACACGATAAATATTACGCATAAACAAAATTCACTAAAATTACCCAAAAAAACCCAAATATAACTAAATTAAACATATCCGTAAATTTTCCTTTTTAAAGCATACATTGACAAAACCCTAATTAAGATAAAACGAAATAAGAGTGGTACCCTATTTTAAATTCCTGGATTTTGTTTAGTGAACCGACTCCTCATCACATCCTGGATTTTGAATTCCTGGATTTTGGCTTCATGATCCATTTTCCCCTAATTTACAAAATCAAAATAAAACAAAAAAACCATGAGAATACATAAGAATACATAGAATCGAGAATTCGATCATAATTAATAAACGTACATAACTGATTTGATTTAGACAGATTTTGTTGCATGCATTTTTTTCTCCATCTTCATATGAACGAATTAGTTTTTTCCGAATCGGGTTATGGTTTTTTGGGCATCCATTAAAAATCCGAGATATAGTGGGTTACGCAGTGATTTTTGTTAATAACAATAAGAATTGGCGATAGTGAGAGCCGGAAGAAGCTTCAAGAAGATAGAGTCGGTGAAGATTTTTAAGATTGGGGGCGATGATTTTTTTCTGATAATGAGAGAGAAGGAAACGGGTAGTGTAAAGGTGGATATTAACAAAAAATGAGGTGTCGGGTCGCATTAACTGCGTTTGGATCAGAGTCGGGCGGGTCTCACATTTAATGCAACCAGCAAGCAATCCTGGTAATTGTATTTTAGTTATAATATGACAGCTATATGTTTAGTACATTAAAATGGTTTTGTAACATACAACTTATTAGGACACTATTGTTAGACAATGAAAACCTCGTTGGTCATGATATATTATTTCACCACTATTTATAGAGAAGAGATAGAGAAACCCTAATGGACCCAAACCCATAAGCAGGGCTTGGGCCATATTTGTCATCTAATACTCTCTCGTAGTCCGAGCGGCGAAATCGTGAAAGCTCGGTGTAAAACCCAAAAATTTGGTTTACATTTTTATTTCATCATTTTGAATATAACCTAAGTTTGAATAATAAGTCTTTAACATTAAAACCTTGGGTTATAATCATTTGTGTATTATAAATACATAACATAAGGTAATTGTTTAAAAAAGGTAATTATATTATATATATATTATATATATATATATATATATATTATATTTATTTATATTCTAATATATATATATATATATATTATATATAAATATTTAAATATCGCCCCCTATATCCCCCCTTATCCTCCCCCCCCTATATATTTAGAAATTATTTTGTTTTTTTTTAACAATCTTATTCTAAGTAATAAGTGTAAGAGATTAGACCAATTTCTTTTGTTAGTTTTCTAAAGGATAGAAACTTTTTGTTCCCCTTCTCTTCCTATATAAAACGTATTCTATTCCTCTCCCTCCTCAGTCTCTCTCAAAAATTATCTCCAAAACTTGAGTAATCATTTCTTAGAAACTTGCAGAAGAAGTTGGTGAATTCGTTAGAAGTTATTCCAAGCTTGTGTTTTTGATTCCTGGAGTCTGTCTTGGTTGTTCTTGTGTCCATTCTATTCCATAAGTATTCCATGATTCTCTTGATTCATCTTTTATGTCCATGATTCATACAAAAGTTTTCTACATAAAATCATAAAGTGGTAAAAAGAGAAAACGTGTATTCATGATTTGTTAATTTGTATCATGTGCTGTAATATGATTCTTATGGCTAAAATTATGTTTCTGACCCTTAGATAATCATAATGATGTTTTTAATAAAAACTACAAAGATTAGAAACCCTAGGGGCTAGTTTTGATTGATAAGAATTAGGGTTATGGAGTCTTTGTGTTTCTTGTTCAGAATTTTTGGGTCGTGTTCTCAGGCGGTGTAATCGGTGATAAAAATGAGTTTTTGGAACATGATTCTGAGCCTAAAGTTAAATTCAATGAGTCTAGTTTCTGGAAAAGTTGAGTTTATATTTTTTGAAGGTCGAGAAGGTTGGTTTTTAGCTTTTATAAGATTAAGTGTCAAAATGCAGATTCTGTCTGAAATTCAGTAGTTAGTATATGATTTTTAATTACAAACCGTAAAGGATTGACTCTAATTTTATAGCTGGTAAATCTACATGATATTAGATACGTCCATGATTTTTTTCAAAATTTTTCAAGTTGACTAAGTAGGGTAAATACGCGTCAACTTTTTAAAGGTTCTGTCAGGTCACTTTCGGAGTCAGTTTTGGTAACAAGGGTTGTAAGGGTAATTAAACATGGAAAAAAAATCCACCAAAAATTCATAGACATACTAGACACATGTGGGAACCTCTGTAATTTTTGGTATATTTTTAGGAGCTCGTTTAAATGGTCTTTAACATCGAGAAACTTGCTTAAAAATATTGGCATATTCTGGAAAATTGGAAAACCCTAATTATTTACCTTAAGTGTTTTAAATGGTAAGATTAAGTAATAAACTTATGAAATAAGATGAATAATAATATGTAATCATGGATTTATGTAGATTTGGTGAAGAGATTTTGTTCTTTTGTCTTCGTGTTCATTCTCTCCGTTGCTTGTTTGTTACGGTATAGATATTCCGTCCTTTTAGTAAGGACACCTTATGATTTAAATCTCCATTATCTTAGCTACTTTGATTCAGTTGATATTCGTTTGATATTCCGTTTGATTTGCAATTCATAATCATGACTCCTTTGATATTCATTGATGTTCTGTTTGATTTGATATTCGCAATTATGATTCTGTTGATCCTTGTTTGAATATAATGTTAGATCCGTTATCTTGACTTGATCATTAGTATCTTGTTTACTTATATCTTCTGCCTAAATCTTGCCCGAGCTATTTGAACTAGTCATGAAGGTACCATGACCATGTAATGATGTACAATGGCATCCTGAAAACTATCTGTGGCGGTTTGTGATTGGTCCACGGCTGTTCCCTTTGAATGATGGCCTTTTGAATTTTTTATTAGCTTACATTTATGTACATCGTCAATTGTACTGTGTATATGGATATAACTTTGTATTACAGGGAGCATATGGATGCATCCTAGGTACTTTGTTTGTTCAGTTAAGGTGAATGGTCATTGTGTGTGTGCTATACACCCCTATATCACATTTGTACATCAAGGAATACATATAATGTGTTCATTTGATTATGTGATATTTTAATTTATATCTTGTTTAGGGTTATTCATGATATCATGTTTAAACAATTTATCTTGAGATCGTGGGCATTTTCCTTTGGTTGTCTTGATTCTTATTTATTCGATGTGTATTTTGTATTGATATTGGTTTAGAGGTTTCGTGACTGTTTCATTTATTCTTTTATGTTATTTTTCCCTCTATTATTATTAAATTCTGTTCACTGCAGCGTTAGCTCAGCCGCGTTTTTCTTTTCTGCGACGGTAATAAGCGGGAAGTGGGATTTGAGTGTGAGGAGTAAGAAGTCTTAAGAGGACCGACCCTTGAAGTTTCCTCTTGTTTGGATTATGTTTAAGACTTATTTCGTTGAAAGATCTCTTTTCATTTAGTCTTTGTTGGAATTTAATACTTTGGAAGTCATTTTGTTTTATGACTTAGTATTTTTATTTAATAAAGTCTTCCGCTTGCGTTTATATGTTTTGATATGACACCATAATGTGACTCTTGGTCTCTTTATCGGAGCAAGATGTTACAATTATGGTATCAGAGCTGCCAGGTTACGCCCTGTAGAACCTAGGTTATGACCTGTGAGGATTGGGTAGACATTAGGTTTCCTTTGATATGATCGCTTCCTTTTGTATTTTGATCTTAACTTTCAATTGTCTTCGCTGTTTCATTCGTTGATCGAGTATTTTCTTTGACCAAGGATCAGGCGGCTAACTCTTCAGGTACCGTTTCGGGAACTCTCTTCTTGAATGGTCGTGCTGTTTTGTCTTATTTGATACGGGTGCAACACATTATGTGGTTTCTGTTTCATTTGCTAAACACCTTAGCATCTTCCCTACGCAACTTAATTATACCTTATCGATATCTACGCCTATGAAAAGTCTACCCATGAATATCAGAACTGTCCGCTTCATTTTGATGATAAGATTCATTTTGCTAATTTGCTTCCCCTAGAAATGAGTGACTTCGATATTAGTCTTGGTATGAATTGTGATGTTCACTCGCGCCCTATCGTTTGTCATACCAATCGTGTCATCTTTGGTAATTGGAATAACCTGATTAATTTACTATTTCAATTTCAGGACGAAATTTTCTTTTTAGAGGGGAAGAGTTGTAAAACCCAAAAATTTGGTTTACATTTTTATTTCATCATTTTTGAATATAACCTAAGTTTGAATAATAAGTCTTTAACATTAAAACCTTGGGTTTATAATATTTGGTATTTTAAATACATACGTAAGATAAATTGTTTAGAGAAGATATATATACTATATTATCTACTTTATATATTATATATATAAATATATATATAATATATATATAACTATATATATATATATTAAAAGCCGCACCCCCCCTATATATTTAGAAATATATTTTGTTTTCCTTATTTACAAATCATATTCTATGTAATAAGTGTAAAGAGATTAGACCAAATCTTTTGTAATCTTCTAAAAGGATAGAAATTTTTTGTCCCCCTCTCCTCTCCTATATAAAACTTGATCTCTTCCTTCTCACTCATCATTCTCTCTTAAAAATTTATCCTCCGAAACTTGTGTAATCATTCTTAGAACTTGCAAGAAGAAGTTGGTGAATTCGGTAGAAGTATTCATGCTTTGTGTTCTTGATTCTGGTGTCTTGGTAGTTTTGTCTCCATCTCTTATTCCATAGGTATTCTATGATTCTATTGATTCATCTTTTATGTCCATGATTCATACAAAAGTTTTCTACATAAAATCATAAAGTGGTAAAAAGAAGAAAACATGTGTTCATGATCTTGTTAATTTGTATATGGTGTAATATGATTCTTATGGCTAAAATTATGTTTTGAAACCTTAGATAATCATTAATGATGTTTTTAATGAAAACTACAAGATTAGAAACCCTAGGGCATGTTTTGATTGATAAGAATTAGGGTTTATGGGTCTTAGTGTTTCTGTTCAGAATTTTGGGTCGTGTTCATCGGGGTGTAACTCGGTGATAAAAATGAGTTTTGACATGATTCTTGAGCCTAAAGTTAAATTCAATGAGTCTAGTTTCTGGAAAAGTTGAGTTTATATTTTTTGAAGGTCGGGAAGGTTGGTTTTTAGCTTTTATAAGATTAAGTGTCAAAACTGCAGATTCTGTCCGAAAATTCAGTAGTAGTATTTGATTTTTAATTCACAAACCGTAAGGAGTTAGACTCTAATTTTCTAGCTGGTAAATCTACATGATATTAGCTACGTCCATGATTTTTTTGAGATTTTTCTGAGTTGTCTAAGTAGGGTAATTACGCGTCAACTTTTCGAAGGTTCTGTCAGGTCACTTTCGGGGTCAGTTTTGGTAACAAGGGTTGTAAGGGTATTTAAACATGGAAATAAAATCCACCAAAATTCATAGACATACTAGACACATGTGGGAACCTTTGTAATTTTTGGTATATTTTTAGGAGCTCGTTTAAATGGTCTTTAACATCGGGAAACTTGCTTAAAAATATTGGCAGATTCTGGAAAATTGGAAAACCCTAATTTAGTTACCTTAAGTGTTTTAAATGGTAAGATTAAGTAATAAACTTATGAAATAAGATAGATAATAATATGTAATCATGGATTTATGTAGATTCGGTGAAGAGGTTTTGATCTTTTGTCTTCGTGTTCGTTCTCTCCGTTGCTTGTTTGTTAAGGTACAGATATTCCGTCCTTTTAGTAAGGACACCTTATGATTTAAATCTCCATTATCTTAGCTACTTTGATTCAGTTGATATTCGTTTGATATTCCGTTTGATTTGCTATCCGTAATCATGACTCCTTTGATATTCACTGATATTCTGTTTGATTTGATATTCGCAATTATGATTCTGTTGATCCTTTTTGGAATTGATGTTAGTCCGATTATCTTGGACTTGATATTAGTTCTTACTTCACTTATATCTTTGCCTAAATCTTGCCTGAGATATTTGAACTAGTCATGGAGGTACCACGACCATGTCATTGATGCACCAATGGCATGACACTATCTGTGGCGGTGTGATTGGTCCACGGCGTTCCCTTTTAAATGATGGCCTTTGATTATTATTAGCTTAAATTTTATGTCACTCGTACATTGTACTTGTGTATAAGGGATATAATTTGTTTTGCAGGGAGCGTATGGATGAATCCTAGGTACTTTGTTTCCGTTCAGTTAGGTTGAAATGGGTTGTGTGTGTGCTTACACCTCATATCACATTTGGGGTACATATGGAGTCTGCAGCTCCCATGTACAATTTGATATGATATGATATGATACGATGTATGTTATTTGGTCTAAGCATGTGGCATGCTTGAGACTTTTGTTTTGAGCTCGTGGGCATTCCTGTGTTTGTTCTGTAATCTCATTCCTTTTATCATTCTTGATTCCTATTCATTGTACTATATTCGTATGACAGTTGTTTGGCAGGTTCCCGTGATCCGTTCGTTATCCGTTTGTTTCATTTTCTTTTGTTATATATTATATCTGTTCATTGAGCGTTAGCTCAACCGCGTTTTCTTTTCCTGCGGCAGGTATTAAGCGGGAAGCTGGGAATTGAGAGATGTGTGTAGGAAGAGTTAGAAGACCTACCCTAGAGAACCCTTATCGTTTGAATAATGTTTTGAAGATCCTTGTTGTTTGAAGATATTTCATTTAGACCCCTTATGTTTGGGCTTTTATACTTTTGGAAGGATATTTTGATTTTGGCTCAAAAATTTATTTAATAAAGTCTTCCGCTTGCGTTATATATGTTCTGATGTGACCCTATAACGTAACCCTTTGTCTCTCTATCGGAGCGGGGTGTTACAATGTTGAATGTTTCCTGTTTAATTATCACTTTATTGGATATCCTTATAGTCTGTCATTAATCCCTGAGTTTTGGTAGTGTTGAGGGTGGTTTAGATCCTGTTAGTTCTGTTATTAGGTGGACTAGTTGAACATGGGGTTAACAGGGTACTAGGGTAGGTTGAAATCTAGCCCTAGTGTAGGAATTTACCAAATTACCGCCTCTATCACATTAAACAGTTAAGAAGTGCAAGAACTCTTTCAGAGGGGGTTTATAATGTATTTAGGTTATAGACAGGTCTTTAGGATAGTTGGGGTTTAATCACTGCAACTTAGATTTCCTACCTCTGTGACTTGTAGGGGATTCATGATCGCAGGGAGTATAAGGCAGACCTCAAATGCCAATTCGGGTATGTTGATATTAGAACCACAAATAAAATGATACTTAGACATTGCACAAGAAATACACAACATAACATTAGTAACGAAATAACTATGGTATCACGCTTTTCTCCCTGATCACTTCTATCTGATTTACTTTTTGCATTTATTTTCTATTAAGATCTCAAATCAATTTAAAACCATTTTTGAAACGTGACATGATCAAGTTAAAACTATTTAAACTTAGATCTTGGGACGACCTCGGATTTACCAAGTTCTGCACTACATACGACCGGATTCTCTACCTGTTAGTGCGTGTAGACATCGGTAGACGAGTTTTATAAATTCAAAACTTGTAAAATTATTAAACAAATAATAGGCATCAATGGTTTGGAGCTTAAAAATCACATTTAATTTTAAATGGTTGAGATTGGAGGGTGAGGTGGTAAAGTGTAAAGGGAAGCGTTCGGTGATGTATGTAAGATCTGAATTCAAGCTTCAGAGGATGGTAAAAGTATGTAGAGAAAGTTTTAAGTGTGTGTATATGTAACTTGAATTCAAATGGGAGTGTATGTAAGTGAGATGAAGAAGATAATTTATGATTTGATTGAAAGGAGCTTTTTAGGGTATGTAGGAGACAATAAGTACAATGTGTAAGGGAATGTGAGCTGTCATGTTAAGGGATAAGCTTGAGGAGGTTTATGTGCGAAAGGTTAAAGCTTAGAGATGGTGTTGGTGATCAAGAAGCCAATAATCAAAGGTTTGAATATGAATTGATCATATTCCCATTAAGAGAGAAAAGATATAGGCAATGATGATTAAGGGGTGATTTGATGATTGGTATAGAATGTTTGTAAGATTGCGTGGAAAGGTATATATAATCATTTGTTGGGTAGAAGGGTTTAACAAATGATTATGGAATATTTAGTGGAGAGTGGATTGTGTAGGAGACATGTGAGGAATACATGTGTGAGTTTGTAAAAAATTTATAAGTAAAGATGTAAGAAAACTCAAAGTACAATTAATCTCCAAATACCACAAACTCAATTAGTCACTTATACTTAATCTATGATAATCAACAATGGATTTGATCACTAATCATCTTGATACAAACAAGCTAAGTGCTTTGCATCTCAAGTAAAAGCATATCCCATGTTGGGAAAGGATACGTTTATGCATAGTGGCCTTTGACTTAATTTGACCAACAAGGGAGTAAAACTCGTTATGTGATTGGGAACAACGTAAATATAGATTAAGGTCATATGTATACTTTCATTTGATGGTATGTTAAAAGTATATTCATACTAGGTTTAGAAAGAATTTTTGGTCTTGGTTATAGGCGTTTGGTAAAAGAATTGAGTTGGCATTTTGTTGAAGACGAGAGGATTCGTTTTTGGTCCTCTCTAAGTCTAAACCTCATTTGGAGTTTTCCCAATTTCTCAAATATCATGTACATACCTTTAATGAAATTTCTACATGTTTCGGGTAGAGGAAAGCTGACTTTTCCAAATCTAGAAAAATGCAAGCCGTGAGTGGCACGCTGGCCACGTGTTGACGCGTGACTAGTGCACCAAAATCACTTTTCTGGATTTTGGCTATCGTTTGTTATTTTAAATGTTGCGAACGTTTAATTGACATTTTTAAAAAATAAAGGAGACCCTACTCAATGTTGGACCAACAAGATGATGTAAGAGACAGACGAGTCGGTCCTCTCGCCGTCAGAATTCAAGAAAAAACTACAAGTAACATGGCTGCCGAACGTGACCGAATAAACCACACTTGTCGTTATGTGGGCATTTACCCACCTAATGCCCACCCATTACCCACGGCACGTGACTTACAGAGTCAATTATATTTTCCCTCGAATTTCCCATGAGTTTACCCACAAAAATAGCCATGAAAATATATTTGGTGTGTAATATGTGGGTAAATAATTGGCGTCAAAAATTTTCTCACGAGTTACCCACATCTTGAGTTATCGTGGGTATATATGTGGGTAATTTAGTGGGTAAACGTTATTTACCCACGAACCGAAAATATCTTTTTTATTGGTGGGTAAGTTTATGTGGGTGTTTTGAGGGTGATTATATACCCATGACATTACCCATCTTATTGTTTGGTATTTTGTTGTGGGTAATTGCTTATGGGTAATATGCAGTTACAAATATACTCACATGGGAATTTTGTTGTGGGTATTTTTGTGTGTAATTTTTTCGTATTTTTATATGGGTAAGTTCATGTGTGCAATTTGTGACCGAAAAATGTTACTAGACGGCATGAGACGACAATATCTGCTAGAAGGCACAACGTAAACTCTAGCATTTGACAACGTCGCTATGAAATTTTGCTTGCATTGTCATATTTGGTCTACGTATTAGAATTGAGAACATTCGGCATTATGCAGGATTATACATGAAAGATCCTCTCTTGGTTCTTTCTTTAGCCCTACGTCTCTTATCACTGGGATCTCTTCCTCCACTAGTAGGGACCGGTGTTGACTTGTAGAGTTGTTAAGTGAGTAGATTAGTTAATTCATAATTGACAGTTTAACTAGTATCCAGATCAAAGCAGTATGCAGTCATTTGTACTGGTCGATAAGGCTTACCCATATAAATTGAAGTCGATCCTAGAACGTTCAGAATAATCATAAATTAAGGGCGTGACGTAATCAACTATTGATTAGGAGCAGTGCACTCGATCTACGGAAATATGTCCCATTACTGTTTCACACAACTTTATTTTAGCAGTATGTCATATAAATGAGTCAAGTTGGAAATAAGTGGCATATTGAGTTATAATAATGAAAATTTCCATATTGTCATTCGTCATGATCTCTAATCATGATGTATTTGGGATCTTTTATGCTTAGACATCTTAAAAAATTATATTAACACATTGTCTGTTATTAGTAATTATTAAAAAAACTCATTGCACTTTAAATTATGACTTTAAATTGGATATTACAGTTATAAAATGTAATTAATATAATAAATTTAATATGTTTATAGTTAAAACTAATACCGTTCTAAATTTTCATATAGTAACATGACGTATCAATTCTTCATAATCTCACAACCTAAACACACAATCTTTATAAACTATCATCCATTTAAAGAAAATCGTTAAATAATATTCATAAAAGAAATGTAAAATCAAAAACTCGTTAAACAATATTCGTCTACGAACCGTTGTTTTGCGCGGGTACCGAATAATGAAGCCCTATTAATTACGTAATATTATTATGTAATTTACTAATTTGCCATAATTATGAATGGCTTTTTTAATAACTCTAAAATGACAAGTTGGGCTTTAAATTCTGAATCTAGCCCGGGAAGGAAAAAAGGGACAGTTTTAAAAACTTAACATGTTAATAGCGGGAAACCAAATTTATATCCCTCTCATAGTCTCATGTATCAAGATAAAAAAATTACAATTTTCTCTAGTTTTCTCTCTAGTTAGTTCCTAAGAAATAGAAAGCAGCGAATTTGAAGGAAAGCTTTGGTTATTTTAACTATGTAATTAAATAAGCGATTAGCCTAATGTTAAGTGTATGATGTTTCCATTTTTTTAATATTTTTCTTGTCTTCATTTTTTAGGAAATTTGATCTAATATTTCTTTATTATTCTATGGAATGTTTATTTTTATAGCAACTGATGTGGTCATCACTAATTGATTTATTTGTTTGTTGATTTGTAGTGAACATGGTGATTTGGTGAGTGTCTATAAGCTGCTTGATGAAATGTGTGAGAGAAATATAGGTTGCATGGTACGACTCATGTGTTTAATTATATATACACGTAAGTAATTGTTAAAAGAGTAACGAGTCTTTACTTTTTCATTATTCTAACTAGAATGTGGCTGTTGTGAGCATCGGGTCAAACCCAAACCTGTCCACCGACCTTACCCGATCCGAACCAGACCGAGAACAATATATCATAAGGACAGAGACGGGACTTATGGCCACTCGGGTGGGCTTGGTCATTCCTCAGGTGTATCTGTTCGGTCCTCGGTTTTGGACATGATGGACCAAAATCATGACAAGGCCTAGTTATGTGACTCGTGGGTTCTGAAATTCGTTTATGTCATAGACTCGAGGTTCTGAAATTTATTTATGTCACTCATAGACTCGTGCACAATTGTTAAAAACATCACAGCCATATCACATCTAAATGAAAACGTCACAACTAAATGTGCAATTGATGTGTGATTTCTTACACTATAAAAACTAATTACTGAAAAGAGTATAAGTTTCCAAATGCAATATTAAGCAAATGAAAGTGCATAATATTTTAACTAGTTAGGTCATACAATCAAAGCACTAAGAAAGAATAGACATGATCCAAGATCATATACTGGTAAATGGTAATCATAAGTTTCGTATATATAGAAAGGCATATGATTTGGTCCTATATTTCATGGTTAGACCCTTTTACATTGCACTAGAATGAAATTTTATTTGTTGTTTGAGTTAATAGATCATAAGAACACCTCCTGAATGAACCACACATACAGAGATTGCTCATTTACCTAACGTTTGATGAAAACGTCACAAATAATTAAAACGTCACACTTGATTAACACAACAGTTGAGCAGTGGATTACTTGGATAGTTACATGCAAAATAAAGAGTGGAAAAATAAAAAGAAAATCCCACCTGCTGTTGTAGGGATTTAGGGTGTTTCGGTCGGTCGGGGTTATCTCGAGCTTTCTTGGTTTTGGACCGAACCGACCAGAGACCGAAAAGTGCAAATACTTGGAATTGAGACCGGACTAATGGTCCTTCGGTCGGGTTTGGTTTGTGTCAGGCCAGTTCGGTTTCTTGGTCCGGTCGGGTTTGGGGTCTGCCAGGCTCACCCCTAGTTTGAGGTTGTGTGTCAGATAATGTGGTGTTTAGGTATATTTAGTTTAAGGGTCGAGTTTGAGGAAATGTGGTTGCGCCCATAAACTCGGAACGTTCATATGCACCTAAAAGTGTAGGACTAGAATTCCATTCTTGTTCAACTATGACTATGCTATTTGATACATGCCGTTGTGATTTTTGACTGCAAACCAAACGCACATGGGCATGGTTTTGTTCATGATTAAATCGAGCGACTCTTATATTTATACCAAAATGTCTTGCTGGGGAGTATAAAATGATGAATTGGCCGTGTGATTCAGTTTCTAAATTTCATATTTAAAAATCACCTAACATTGTTAACGTTTACATATCATACATGTTTATAATCCTCCTGAAGAAGCCTTCACGATGGAGGTCCGGGCTGCAAGAATGGTAAGGATTATCACTTTTGTTGGGTAATACTTGCATTGACATTACTATTAGTCTTT
>BQNB010048659.1:0-16242 GCA_026074375.1 Tanacetum coccineum
ATGTTGTTTCAAATTATCAGGACGTGTGGACTAAATATGAAAACTAATATAAAGGTGCAGAATTTACCAAATTGTTACTTGAAACGTCATGATGATCGATAAGTTGACGAATTTGTTTCAATATTAATTAAGATAAAGTGGTCAAATTTGGTTTTTGTTGTAAAGATGCATGTGCGTTGAATACCGGAGTACAATGGGTTCACTAGATAACAATTGAATGGTCAGCAAAAAACTTAAATGGTCAGAAAAAAATAATTTGGTTTTTGTTGTAAAGTATTGGGCCTTTTTTTTCTTTTAAAAAATATCTAGAAGAAGGCTAGAAAATTGGGATCGCTGACAAAATCAATAATACAAATACGACTAATAACAAGGGCTAACCATGAATATTTTGAAAAACCGGGTCTCTAAATGATCCGGTCAAGTCATTGAGTCACCGGATTATCGGTTTTACCGGTTCGATCACCGGGTTAACCCAGTCTTCCACAACAAAATAATTAAAAAAATATTTGCATTGATACAAAAAATATATATATAAATCATGAATATTTCATATATTTAACTTAATAACTATTTACTAACAAATATAACATCTATTATACTTAAAGATTGAGTCCTTCTTATTAATGTGGATGCTTCAAGAGGAATACTCCATGCTTCCATAGTTGAACATAAAAATCTTTATTGGGTAATGTTTTGTAACACAAGCTTTGAAAAGTGTACAAATCCATCTATCATTTAATTTAATGTGAAAGTATTAAAGGGCTGTAAACCTTGCTGTGAGAATTGTACATGACCGGCCAAAAAAAATGAAGTGAAAGAAGAAGAATATAAACCATTGTGCATTTACAAGCAATTTATGCAAACCCTTTCACATCTCCTCATCATTAAATGTCTCAACTCATATCTATACTACATATAAAAGAGATTGATATCTCTTTCTTCATTAAATATTTAAGTAATACAAGTTTAAAAGCTTATTGTACAAGTCAATTAAACATTACAATCATATTTCTAAATTTTAAGTATTACATATTATATAGCTTATGGTACAAATATTTAATCCACTCCTAAACTTAATTTTAATTAATACATGTTATAAAGCATATGTTACAAATATACATTAATTAAAGTATTAAACACCTTATTAATGTTATTTTTAAAATATCTCCAAAATGAGAAATACATGTTATTATACATATTTTACAAACTAATAAAACACACACAACTTCATAAAATTTATATACTAATAAGTTGATGGTACATATGATTTTAAAAACCGGATCGGACCAATGGGAGGAACGGTGGTAACCGGGAGGAACCGGTATAAACGGATGAACGAGGTCGGATTAGGATCATTTTCTTTATTGTTCTCCGGTTAATCGGTTTATCATTTTTATTTTGGTAACGCCTAAACTTTAATAATAGGGTACTCGCCGCCGCAACGCGCGGATACCCTGCTAGTTTGATTTATATAAAACTAAGCTTTATAAATATGTGTTCAAAAAAAAGCTTTATAAATATGTGTTCAAAAATGCATTTTTTATTTGCTTGTGTTATACTACCTCCGTCTCATATTAAGTGTCCAGTATGACTTTTTGAAGTTATTTTTCTTTAACTTTGACTCTAAATATTATTGTTTGTGTTATATAATACTTGATAAAAATTATACCAATGAAAATTACATTTAAAACTCAATCCATTCATGTATTTTGCATCAAGTATTATATAACACAAAAAGAATTAGTTAAGGTCAAAGTTGAAAAACAAAGACTCCAAAAAGTCAATCTGGACACTTAATATGAGACGGAGGGAGTAATTAAAATAATAACTTAGTAACTTGCTTAGTTTGTACCATGTGTTATATTAGTTGTACGTTTGAGTAAGGGTGTATTTCTAATATTAGCATTAATTATATGTGTAATAGCTGTAAACAGAGCTTTAAAACTTGTAATGTTTAAAATTAAGTTAATTGTGCATTACAAGTACGAGTGTGCACAGTTCGGTTTAGGTTGGTTTTTGGCTAAAACTGAAATCGAACCGAAATATTCAGTTTTTATAAAACCAAAAACCGAAACCGCTCGGTTTTTGGCGGTTCGGTTTTTTCGGTTTGGTTTTTTTGGTTTTTTAGGTTTCAAACCTTAAATCTTTTGTTTTGTTAAAGTTCTAAGTCGCTTAGTTATACTCCCCCCCCACTCTCAACACTCATCGCTCTCAGAGAGAGTGAGTATGCTAACCACCTATGGTGTGTGTGTGTGTGTGTGTGTCCCCAATTGATTACTCTCATGTGTGTGTGTAATGTATACCCAAATTTTAATCCAATTTACATATTGTGTTTAGTGATTTCTTAGAGAGATGGGTAGTGCTGAGTAAACCGAGACCCCCCCCCCCCCACCCCCCCCCCCACCCAGTTACCCCCACACCTCCACCCCCCTCCCTCCCTCCCCTAACACCCCTATTTTTGACATATAGAATACCAGAGATGTGTGTGTGTTTGTGTAGAGATGGGCGACCCCACTCCCCCCCTATTGTTGGTTCGGTTTCGTTTTCGGAGTTACAACAGTTCATAATCATAAATAAACGACACAAAAGAGACGTTTTTAAAAAGATTAAGTTATCATTCATTATTTCATCAGAGTTTTTACAAAACCCAAAGGAGGCGGTGGTCCCAAAAATCTTACATGAAAACATAAAGTGTTGAATGATAACGTTTAGCCATCTCATGTTCGTGCCTCTCTGCCCAAAATGTGCTCAGTTACCTGAGATTATACATAGCTAAATAGCATCAACACAAAGGTTGGAGTAAAATTCATAGGCTTTTTGTACTTATATAATCAGTTTGATACATGTTATCATAACACGTGGTAACGTTGTTTTACACCATAAGTGTAAAAAATGCAATGAGTATAATTATTTATAGAAACAATAAATATTATTGCGTCTAAGCTGCATGGCATCAAAACTGACTGTGTATATAATATCAATATTGATATATTATAATGATAATGGCCTCGTATAGGTAATTTTAATATACCTACAGCGTTTATTCAAATTATAGTATATTTAAATTATAGTTGTGTTTGGTTTCTATCCGGCTAATACCAAGGACTTCGTCAACCCCCGAAGTCATCCACCACAATATTCGCGTGTTTCACTTGCAAGGTGATTAATGGTCCATGATGTGTGGGGGTCTTTTGGCATAAAGGAGAGACTTAGACAACAGATGAATACTATATCAGGATTGATACTCATACATTTAGAACGAGAACCACACAATAATACAAAATAAACTAACAATAAACCCACTCTTATTAAACATCCCCCCAAAAACCCTCATTTAAAATCATTTCCACTATCATATTCCAATAACTCACCTTAACATTCGTAAATTACAATCATTCACATAAAATCAATTTAAATTACACAGCAACTTCACTCAACATGTTTTAATTCAGGGTTAAATCAAGACATACCTTACAAATGTGATGGTTTATCTTTTCCAAAACAGTTCATTGACCCCACCCTAAGTTTTAACGATTACTTTGATTTCATTAATTTATAGGGAAAATATTTTCGAATCACTTTTCGGGCCATCATAATTCAGCAGGTCATTCATGTTGTAAAGTATGTGGAGTGAAAGGGACTATTGGATAAGAGGGATTAGCTGTGGAGGGTGCGAGGTGTTTGTTGTAAGTAAGGGGTTTAGCGTCCATTCGGCGTAATACCAAAATGATTTCTTCTCACTTGTTGCGCCCTAGTATCGTGATACGTTATTTTAAAAGTTTTTGTTTCTTTAAAAGTTTTAGGATTAGTTAAATATTATAAACGTTAATTGGTATTATAATGCGCGAGATTTCGTATATGATTAATAACGATTAACTGTTTGGGTTGTGATGGAATAAAATCGGCATGGTTATTATAATATTAATATATATTTTTATAATTTTATAACAAATATTATATCTTTATATTTTTAAGTTTGCAAAATTGTCAATATTATACCCTCGATTTATAAACTTTTACAAGTTTAGTCTTTTATATCATAAAGTATATATGAATTAAAACCTTTATCTAGAGAGAGTCAGATATATCATCCCATTGGCCACAAAGATTGTCCTTATCCAGACCACTATAACCATAGAAAAAACGCGATAACAGCTCTAGTAATAATTAAAGAAAGATACGATAAATACCCCTTGCATTGGCGATAGTTCTCTCACTACAGTGTGCATCATAGACAGACCTCTCTTTCCTCCCCGGTACCACGCGTTAAATAAGACGCCACACCACGACTCGCACCCGCCCCCCCTTCCTCCCATCTTCTGTTCACGGCGCATCCCTCCCAAATGTAAGTTACTATGCACAAAACCCCACTCACATATATTCTCACTCTACCCACGTTCCTCTCCCCCCCCCCCCTCCAATCCAAATCTTGCCCACACATCTCCACACTACAGTCATTATCCATACCTCACAGCGCTACACACTACATTAAAGCCACCAAATTAAATATATTATCAAACATCAACTGATTATAATAACGTTTTTAGTCAAAAAACACCATGGTTCCTTTATTAAACCACTTATCACCAATAGAACCAAAAATAACAAAATCGCTCTCTCTATACAAATAAAATAAAGATTATCGTTTATTTAACAATATTTATATCTTACATATAGCAACAAATGGTCCGAAAATTGTTTTACGTTTTCTTATCCTACCCCCCCCCCCACTTGTCGAAATGGGGTTTTCGGGTTCGTACGCCTAGTAACGACTTCAAGGGTTCCTTTCTCTTGATTCTTGGCTTCTATTATGAGCTTAGGGACTTCACTTGATCCTCCTTGGTCTGAGTTAGAACTCCATTTGAGTGGTGATGAGTTTTTGAGGTGTGATTTGAATGGGGTGTATGTTTCGGCTTATATAGGGCTTGAAAAGCCTTAGTGCCCAAGTTTTCTTAATGGCTAAGGGTTAAGGGCTGTAGAGTGATGACCAATGAAGCCTATAGATGATTCATGGAAGCTAGGAGAGTAGCTATGCAAGGTGGTGAGGGTGTATGAGGGTTCGGTTACATAGGGGTGACAAGAAGGTGACTAGAAGCCTTGGTGGCCAAGGGAGGTGATGGAGGTGCTTGTAAGGTGCTTGGGTGGCTGCTTGGTGACATGGTGGTTAGGTCATAGAGGTGCTAGGATGCTAGGTTGGTTTAAAATGGGTCAAAATAAAATAAAAAGGGGTGCCGGGTTTGGTTTGGTTTCGGCTTAGGATTTTTGGTTTTAAATTCGAGTTAGAGTTAAGGTTTAGGATAGATTAGGGTTTAGTATTAAGGTTTAGTGTTAGAATTAAGGTTTAGGATTAGGTTTTAAGGTTTAGGGTTTAATTTTAGGTTTAAAGTAAAATTAGGGTTTTAGGGTTTTGTTTAGGGTTTAAGGTTTTAGATTAGGGTTTTAGGATGAATTAGGGTTTAGGTTTAAGGTTTAGAAGTCATGCATTAAGTGCTTGTACCTTGTGCTAAAGTGGTGGTAAAGTTTAAACATGATTTAGGAGCTTAAATGACCTAATTAGGTTTTTAGGCATGATTAGCTTGTACATTATGCTTTAGAAAGTTGTAACTTGATTTAGGAGGGAAAAGATATTCAAATGTTATGCATTGTACACTTGTACACATGCTTTAGAGGCTTGCACATTCATTTTATATGTATACATTACATATAATTAGGGTTTTGATATAAACGTTAACGTTTAATGCTTGTTTTGAAATAACGTTTTGAAAAGTACGTTAAATGGATAATGTACTTGGTAAAAATGATATTAAGATATATACTTGACATATTAGGATGTTTACATGATATAAACATAGATATAGATGGCATTGGTGGAGGTTGTGTGAGCTTGTTTACTTTAGAGATGCAAGTTACGTTGCATAATGAGATAAAGCAAAAATTTCCCTGTAAAAAGGTGATATATATAATAGATGGATATTACAGTGCATCTAATTTAATAGATGGATAATTACATTAATGAAAATTACGGGTTGTTATACTGAGCCTGTTGGCATTGGACATGTTGGGGTGGCTTCCCACTCCCTAAATCTCAGCCTGTTCGGCCCCAACATCATCCTCCCCAACAACCTCGAGGATCTCAGCAACCATTTCACCAACACCCAGACCATTGTACCTGCATATGCCCAGATCGACCAACTTGGCAACACTCATAGAGGAGGTCTCAAGCCCCAATGTAACATTTATCAAAGCTCCTAATGTCATCAACCCATAATAATAACAATATTCCCAATCAAATGTGCCCCCACAATTGGGCTCTTCCTCTTAGACCCTTTTGCCTTATCACTCAAAAACTTGGCCACATACCAAGGGACATCAACACTGACTCCTCCATCCATGTTATGTAACAAAAATAGGTCATCCAGAGTGACCTTCTCCTTCCTACTGTGCCTACCTGCAACAAACAGGATGAGCAAAAGATGCACCAAACGGTGGATGGGATTTCAGATCGAGGTATACGATGGTGGGTGTCAGATGTCATAGTTAGCACATATTGGGTGGGGTTATAGTTAACGGGCATGTTCCTGTAGCATGATTTATGGAAAGGTTGAAACAAGTTGTTATTCATCTCCTGATGCGTATATAGACCAAGAACCTGAATGAACTGTCTCATGGTCATACTCCTATTTTCCCCACCAAGCTAAAAAACCATAGTATCTACTTCATCCAACTCCTCAATGTGGTACCTAAAGGTAAAACTTGACAGAAACTCCATGACATATTCTCTAACAACCTGCTCCTTAATCCTAAACAACCTATTCCAAGCTTGAGAAATAAAGCGCCTATCATCCTGTTCAAAACTAACATGGAAAAACTCGTTAAGGTTTTGGAGAGAGATTCCTTCGTGAAGGGCACCAAATTCCTAAAAGTCAAGCCCTTCAGGGCACTCAATTTCCTTAATTTGAATTTCAACAAGCCTCTTCCTAAATCCATTACGACTGTCAAGAGTGAAGTTACGGTTGTTGAATTTTAGCCATTCACCTGAAACATTAGTTTAAACTAGATAGTGGAATGGCATTAAGTAATCAGAAATCGAGAGATCAGTGGGTCGTTACAGCGTAACATCTAAATGTGTTAGGCTGTAACATAGTTGGCTGCGCCGTAATCTCAGGATGTTTACGGTGTAAACCTGGCTAGATAACAATATTTAAGTTTAGCCCCTTAATTCATAATGGAAAATAATAATTAATCAATTCATAATGTTGCCTAAAATTTATGTTTTTCCAAAAGTGATTACGACGTAACATTATTCCCTGTCACGCCGTAATCAAAATCCTATTTGTGCAATTTATTCATCAATCAATGGTGCATGAGTAATCATATAAACCCCTCAATAACTTAGAAACGGATTAGCAGTATAAGTTTGCATCAATCGTTTTTTCCAAAATTAAATTACGTCGTAACCCTATCCCTTGTTACGCTATAACTCTTGTCAAAACGCCGTAACCGTTTACGGCATAAAATAGTGCATGCCAAGTTAATATAAGATTAATCGACAATGACCATAAACGAATAAAATTAACTAATGTAATTAACCCCATTACAGATTCATTGTCATAATAACAACACATAAGATTCAAAGGGGGAATCAATAATCATAAATAATGAATTAATCAACCCTTTAATCATAAGGGTAAATTATGGATGAATTAAATATATTCAAAGATGAGGATAATTACTTGACATGATGAATTGAAATGGAAGATTTTAAGTGGAAGAGGATGATGCGTCTGAGATTTATTAGTGTGTATAAATGATAAAAACTATTAGGCCTCGTTTATATTCAGTTTTTGTATCTTAGTTTTTGTGTTTACGCCATAACAGGATAATCGGTTACGCCGTAACATAAGCTTTAAACCGTTTGTAATTCTATTTTGAAAAGGGGTAGTTATGCCATAACCCGCTACCTCGATAAAGTGTTTTTAAGATGACATGAACTTTATTTACCAAGACAATTTTTATTTTTATTTATGCAGAAATTATAGAAAAACGAAACCTTACGGGTTGTCTCCCGATCAACACTTTTGTTTATTTATTGAGTCGTTAAGTTTGACTCATTTGCGGCATTGTTGTTTTGTTGTTGCATTCATCAAACTTTCTCTTTGCATCCTGTGGAACAGACTTAGAAAATATTATTAGAACATGGTTAAGCCTTAAATCATTGAATAAAACTACTCCCCGGCAGCGGCGCCAATAACTTGATGCGTATTTTCTTTTAAATATTTATTTTCCAAGTTTTAAATTTATAAAACTTGTTTTACCTTTACAAACGCACTAACGAGCAGAGAACCCGATCATGATTAGTGTAGAATTGGTAAATCCGAGGTCGTCCCAAGAGTAGTTTATTAATGAATTAAGACATAGTAAAGAGAAAAGAAAGGATTAAGTTGTCACTTTAAAACGAAAAGAATTTTAACTAGGATAGAAGGTATACCATCACCAAGTTGCCCATAACAATTCCGTGCTTCTTTCTTGGTGCAATTTATTAGTACCATAACCTGAGGTGACACTAAACTAAAACGAACATCCTTGTTTAGCCTATAATTCCTAGATGGAATGAACCCTAAGGGGAATTGACCTATTCCTAGTTCTCAGTAATTGATTCCTCTTGTGGTTAAATGCTAACCCAACCGTGACTCGAATGCTGGTTACGCTTAATAACAAAGTAATTTTCAATGGTAAAAGCTTACTTCTTTATGAGAGTAAGGGTCGAAGCTTAATTATAATTAAACCGGTGCTAAAGCTGCAAAATACTTAATTTTAGTTCCAAGATCAAGAGACCGATGTCGTAGGTATACATCGAACCTCCAATGTATACGGATATTACGACTGGAGAATTGAGAACATCCAAGTGAAGTGGGTAACTTTGCACTTAGCGTTCTCTCAATCCAAATCTAAGACTAACATCAAGATTCTGCAACACAAAGCTTGCAACATATTATGATAGTAATAACAAAAGAAGTAAAGAGATTAAAATGAAAAAATGATACTAATATTAAGGTGAATTACACTCATGCTTAGGTTTAGGAAAAATGTAGGAAACGTTACAAAATGCTAGAAACTCCTAAAACTAAATACATCACATGCTACATGGCTCTTTCAACCTTCCTTCTATCACTAGTATTGCTGCAGACCTTGTTCCCAAACCAAAGAATGGGTTGAGGGAAGTTGGATGCCTTGTTTGTGCAGAATGGTCTTCATTTTATAAGCTTTGATTGTGTTACGGAGCAACGGACAAGCTGGTTACGTCGTAAACATGGTACGCGTCTTTCCATAAGTTTTCATATGTTACGGCGTAACTTGCAATCTTGTTACGCCGTAATTGAAGATTTACTTTCCATTTCTTCAAAGATATTTGATGTTACGGCTTAACCAGTATCATGTTACGCCGTAATGCAGATTTGATCATGATTTCCTTCCTCAATTGTAGTTAGATCGTAACCTCCTGCATCGTTGTGTCGTAATGTAAATTAAATCAAGATCTCATTCCATACTTATGCTTATGGCATAACCTTAGTGTAGATTACGACGTAACCTTTGCCTGTATGACATGTTTTGTGTGAGATGTGTTACGGCGTAACCTCAAATAGAGTTACGCCGTATTGTCTTGTAATATTTTAGCACTTTACATCCTTTTTCATCGTTTTAAGTCATTTACCTGCATTACTCCTTAAAACAACAAAATAATCGAAAATATCTTGTTTTCCAGTGTTAGTGAGATAATTGCAAGTATTTTAGGGGATAAAATGATACTAAAAAGTGTTAGATATTTGATGTTATCAAATACTACCTTAGGACCTGGTTGCTTTACATATTTATGTAGATAACTCTTGACACCATTCATACTCTTTGAGCATCCACTGTCCAAGTACCAGATGGGCTCTTTGATATGTCTCTGCAAAAATAATAAACTAAGTTAGTTTCTCTTGTGAACTTACTTCTTTGTGGGCTCTTTGGCTTTAGTAGCCTGAAGCTTTTCACCTCTTTTAAAATGTTTAAAGTCATTATGGTCAGTGATTAAGTGAACAATACTTCCACAAGTATTGCAACTCATACCAACTAAGAATTCACTAGGCCGAGAGGACTCAGCTAGGACACCTCCTCTGACAAGAATGACATGATTGTGTCCTGAGGTTACATGATCATTGCTTCTACAAATTTCATACGAAGGATGCATACCACAATCAACATGGCAATGGTCATTGAAGCCATCGTGAGTGCATGATGGGAAAGGCTTTGCCTTAGTTTTCAGGATCTGTTTTGATGGTGAAGCATACTAATAAGGTTGTGCCTTGCAGTTTTCATTATTTTTTAGTGATGCAACATACATATTGTGATATTAGGTCCTATAATCCTCTCTTTTTCATTTTATATAATAGAGAATTCTATATCAATCATCAGTGGAATGATTTATATAATATCAAAGTTCACATTTCAGCTTGGGTTTTTGAAGAGGTTTTAGTCTAACTGATTTGGATAAGTAAGTATTCTTAACATTAGCTTTAGATTCCTAACTAGATGAGTTAACTGACTTAGATGATTCATCATAGGTTTAGATTCTTGAATCTTCTGAGATGAGTTAACCTTTTCATCTATCAGCATTTGAACAAGTTTGGTCAATTCATTTATTTTGGATTCTTGTTCATTGTTTTTTTACTTCAGAGGAACTGAAGTAATGACTGGTTCAATGGTACAAACAGTGACAGGTCTTGAAACACTCTTACTTAAGGATTTTTGTGTGCAGGCTTTGTATGTTTCATAGTACCTAAACCATTCAGCATTGTTCCAACATCCTTAATAAGAGTTATGTTCTTCCTTTAAGCCGTACCATTTTGTTCAGGTGTGTAAGGAGAAGATAACTTCTGAGAAATTCCTTTCTCATCACAATAACTCTCATGTTCAGAATTTCTAAACTCAGCTCCATTATCAGTTCTAATCTATTTGACTTTGACATCATTTTAATTTTCAACCATTATGATAAAAGACATTATCACATCAGTTGCATGAATCGTCTTCCTGAGAAAGTGAACGCATGTGTACCTTGACTACTCATCAACAATGACTAGGGTATACTTCTCATAATTTATAATAGGTCCATGTGAAGAAGATGCCAACATTTCCTAATTGAGAAATTTTGCTTTGTTTTGAAAGAAGCTCTATGATCCTTAAGCCCTATGATCCTTTCCTTTTTTCACATGCTGAGCATGGTTTATCCTTTAAATAAACAACTGAGGGAAGGCCTAGAACTTTATTTTGTTTAGCAAGATTATTAATGTTTTTAAAATTGATATGTGATAGCCTTTTGCGCCATAGCCAGTTGACACTTTCAGAGGCTTTGGCAAAGAAACAGGCTCCATTTGGAGTCAGTGATGACATGTCAAGAACACATACATCATTTCTCCTTGGGGCTATCTAAACAATCTCTTTATTTGCATTAAAAATTATTCCCTGTGTATCATCAAACTAAACAATATATTTAGCATCACAAAGTGGACTGATGCTAATTAGAATCTATTTTAAACCATTTACAAAAGCTACCTTAGAGAAAACTATACCACCACGGTTTATTGAGCCACATCCCTTATTGCTTTACATATTTATGTAGATAACTCTTGACACCAGTCATACTCCTTGAGCATCCACTATCCAGGTACCAGATAGGCTATTTGATGTGTCTCTGCATAAATAATAAACTAAGTTATATTCTCTTGTTAACCTGCTTCTTTGTGGGCTCTTCGGCTTTAGTAGCCTGAAGTTTTTCAACTCTTCTGAAATGTTCAAAGTCATTAAGGTCAGTGGTTGGATTCTTGTTCATTGTTTTTTACTTCAGTAGGAACTGAAGTAATGAATGGTTTAGTGGTACAAACAGTGACAGGTCCTGAAACACTCTTACTTAAAGATTCTTGTATGTCAGGCTTTGTATGTTTCATAGTACCTAAAATAGGTCTCTCCTTTAGAGAATGATCTTGATAAGTCAATGGCATGACCTTAGAGCTTAGAGAAGCTCCCTAACGAACCTTTAGTGGAGGTAAGGGTGTCAAAAGTTCTAATCTTGATTCTTTAGAAGACTTAGGGTCAGTGGGTGCCTCAATGAGTTATAGGCATTCATGGACAGCTGACTTTTAGGAACCAAAATCCTTCCAGTGTTGAAGTATGGTAGTTTACTATCAGAATTGTGTCTTTCAACCCAATCTTTGGATTTTAGAATCATTTCATAATCATAATCCATGGAGGTAGGTATGACTAGATTTTATTTTACATCATTTTTGGATGATGTTTTAGTGAGCTGATCAATTCTAAGAATTTTCTTCTTTTGATTTGAAAATTGTTCATTTATGCATTGACTTACTTTAGTTGAACTTTTTAACCATTTTTCATTAACATATTTTTCTTCCTTAAGTTGTTCCTGAAGAGTATGATTTTGTTTTATAAGTTCAGTGTTCTGAAATTGAAATGTAACAGCCTCAAGTTTTTCTTGTTCGAAAACAAGTAAATCATCTCTACATTTATTCAATTAAAAAACAAGTTTGTTATATTTTGATAACAAGTTTAATCTCTGCTCTTCAACAAACTTAAGGTTAATGTTAATGTACTTAAGGTAATTTTTCCAATTCGCATCTTCATCCATAGATAAAAGAATGTTTACATTTCTCATAATGATGTCGATCCATTCACCATTTATAGCATAATTCTTTCCAAAAACAAGCTCATCATCAGCAAGAGCCATCAACACCTTGACTTATGTCATCTCCTCATCATCACACACTTCTTCCTCATCACAGTCAAAAGTTTCAGCTACCAGACCTTTGTTTTTAGACTAAAAAGGTTTGGAGACTGAGTACTTGAAGGGCTAGCCTCAAGAAGTGCAAGTTTAGCTTTCACCTTCTTGTAATCAATCTTGTAATCTTTTTGAATTTTTAGATCATTTTGACTACTCTGAACTTGTTGTGAAGATTGAATGAGTTTAGGTGTAAACCTAGGTTGAAAACCACTAGACATTGAAGAAGAGTTTGGCACTAATGATTTATAAGAAGGTTCTGACGTTTTTAAAAAACAATCTCTTGCAAAATGGCCTTTTTTACCACATTTAAAACACTTAGTGTTTTCATTTGCTATTTGACTAGAAAAATTGTTTGTCCTTTTGATAAAACATTTTGGCCCAGCCAAAAGGGCTCTCTCATGAAACTTAATATCTAAATCTCTTAGATATTAATCACTAATTCGTTCATCAACCTCATCATCAGAATTCTCTTGAAAATCTGAAACAATATTGTTAAAAAAAGAAGGCTGTTGATATAGAGTAGTTAAGAGTGCAGTTATTAGGGCCTTTTTGGACTCAGGGTATCTCTTTGAGATTAGGCTGTCTTCATAGACAAACCTCCAATAAATGTCATCAAGGTCAAGGGTTTGAGTATGATTGGCATTTCTAGTCCTTAAGAGAAGCTAAGCCACTTCTAGGGAGACTGTTTATGCTACCCACATTGATTTCGTGTTTAGAGAGTGTTACACCATCATTTGAAATCTCATTGAGCAAGGTCTTGTATCGGGTATAGGTATGAGAGAGACTTTCAGAGGGTTTAGCTCTGAAGGTATTATACTCAAGTTTTAGATCTATGATCCCGTTTTCCTTAGTATCCGAGGGCCCTCAAAGCTGTGAACTAAGTCAGTCCTTGTTTCTTTAACTATAGCACAACTAATGAATGACTCTATTATATCATCAGGTAAGCATGATATAATGATGCTTCTAAGACGTTGGTCTTGATTAACCACTCTCCTCTCATTATTTGGCCATTGTGCTTTAGGTTTGTTAGCACCTTTAGCGGTCTTGGGTTGGAAATGACCATCCTTAATACATTGAATGTAATAGGGTTCCATTCTGGTTAAGTAGCAAAGCATTTTCTTTTTCTAGTTGTCAAATTTACCAACTTTTAGTCTAGGAGCAATAGCTGAATAACTACCTCCTTTCTTATCGACTAGTTAGGGTACCTTACTTTTAGCAGCCATAATAGGATTTAGGTCTTAAAAACTTTTTAAGAAGTTTTTGGTGTTTTAAAAGTTTTATAAACCTTCTGCTATTATACCACTTGTGGTTCCCTTTGAGTTAGTTAACCAATAACTACAAAGTTAAGATAAACTAACTTGTGACTTAAAAGAAATGTATTGAAAAATGTTTTGTTAAATGTAAAGACAATATATAAGAACACAAAACTTTTTCAACGTTTAATCCTTTATAAATCTTATTAAGAATTATACCCTATTATTTGCGGAACAACAATAGGGATTGAATGACAATGTATGTATGGGTGATCTCCTCATCAACAACTTAGCATAAACCAAAGCATTATGCTGAGTTGACAATTATGCTAACCAACTGAACTGTGTTCAGGGACATAGTTGATTTGGAGGAGTAAGTATTTAAGAATGATGAAACATTTAGTGCATAAACTTCTAGCCTTACTCATTTACAAGACTCTCTATATATAGTGTTAAGGTAGGTTCAGACCTATATGGGTGATAAGTGCGTGTCCCCAAGTTGATTGGAAAAGTACATACGTATACTTGTCTCAATTACACATTCTAATATAGGTAAGGGGATACCACACTTTCTAAGGGAAATGATGACACTGACCTTTTTCTTATACCCTATTCAGGATAGTTTGACTTAAGGTGGATAAGTACTTGATCTTATCCATTCAAACTTTTCCGACCTATTCTTTAGACTCTTGTCTTTAGTTTCTTCAAATGTTGAGGAGATCATATGGGGTTTAGTGAGCTTATTGCCACATCTCACTGAACCCATCACCTTCTTCTTTGGCTTAGGGACTTCGTTCATTGAGTGCCGCCTTACTGAATGGTTGAGTCTTTCTTATAGACTCAGGTTGAGCGCTTGAAGGTAACTCACTGAATGACTGTTCATTCATTGACGTGAATAATGTTAAAGGTTATCTAACACTTAGGATATTTTCTATTCAAATCCAAGTGAAAGATCATTGGGCACTGAATTGGCCCAACACAAACCAAAATGTCAAATAGTTAAACACTTACAACATTTCAATTATTCTAATTTTGATAATAATATAAAGAGCTAAAATCATGCAATCTTATAAATTAACAATTTTTAAGGAACCAAAACCCTCAATTCCAGTAACCCACAAAATCAAACATAGTTGTACTAAAACCTCTCGATTAACATACAATTTTAAACATTAAGAAAAGTTAAAAGAATACCGCAAAAAATCGACAAATACTGGTAGTAGGATTCGCTGGTAGCCACGGTAATTAATTATCATTCACACTGCTCAACCACCATCTCTGCTGCTTCACCACCACCCTCATGAGACATCTAAACTCACCATCGTCACACACTGACCCACATCGCCACACATCATAGACGGCGACAACGAAGATATCGGCGGCATCAAATAGAGTAATTGGTGGGAAATTTATTTGTTGTGTTGGTGGTGAGTAAATCAATAGAAAGAGGCTTGGCCTCATTCGTTGGGTAGGCAGGATATGTAGGAGATAATTGTGTAATTTTGAGAGAGAAAATGATACATGTTTATTTTTTGTTCTCTATGTTTTTAATTACGTGGTAACAAAGTGACATCTGTTAACATTAGGCTGCGTGCACTTTGGAAAGGGTGTTGTATTAGAGGATAAATTTGTTGGCCCAAACCCGGTTTGTAGACTTTAGGTCTATTAGGGTTATGTTTATGCTACCTTTGTAATCTATAAATTGTGCTGGATAATAAAGTATCACCAATGGGGTTTTCACTATTTAACATGGTATCATGAGCAGGTATGATCTTGAGACCTAGCGGTCATCAAGCCGCCACTTCCATATCACCCCGTTAAACCTTCCCTTCACCATTTAACCCTCAAATCTATTTTTTTCTCTAAATCAACCGTCACTAATTATCTCTCTAACCAATGAAAAAGCCTATTTTTCTTATCATCATCTTTTTTTTAATTAATTCAGTAACTTGTTTTCAAGTTAACCATTATGAACGTTGTTAAAAGTTTCTGTAACTTGGTTGTTTCTTTCTTTTCTCTCTTTATTTTCTTATCAATTTAAAAAAATACTCTAGGTTATCCGCAAAAAAAATGTTTTTTTATTTTTAGGTGGAGAATACATTGGTTTATTCTCTGGTATGATACTTTGGTTTATCCTGGTCCGGGATACTTTGG
>BQNB010048659.1:20828-40724 GCA_026074375.1 Tanacetum coccineum
TTTTACACTTGCTTATTGTGTTTTATAAAGCCAAATCAGTTTAGCCCTTAGTCATCTTAGTTAAAAGGCCCATTCTGTCAGCTTATTTAAGCTTTTTCTGTGCTTAATTTTGAGTTTTGTAAAAAGTCACCTTTTTTAAAGTTTGATATTTTGGCTTATTTCACAAGTTTCAAAAATAAAAAATAAAAAAAGGGTTTTATAAAAAGGGAAGCCACGGGGTTAGAACCTGTGACCTCCCTCTTTGCACATACACGTCCCACAATACACACACACTAACAATCAGCACCAGTAGGGCTATCTGTTAGCCCTACTCACTATTTTATTTTTATACCCATTTAGTCCATTTTGCTTATCCAGCTTATTTCTGGCTTATTTCATTAAGCTGTTTCCACCATTTTATTTTTCCTTAATCTAGCACTGTTCAAACTACTTTTCCCTAATTTTTCAGATTTTTCCCATTTCAGTTAGTATTTTTAATGAATTTTTCTTTTTAAAACTGTTTTTAATTCATAAAAAATTATTAAAAAGTCAAAAAAATAATTTTTTATAAAAAATTTCTTTATTCATTTAGGATTGTTTAAAATTAATTTTGCTTTCGTATGGATAAATTTGTAAAATTTGGTTTTTTAAAGAACAGAATTAGGATCCCGTTCTCGTTTTAGGTTTAAATCCTTATTCGCTTCCGTTTTTAGTTTGCCCTTACTCGTTTTTGTATTTTATTAGTAGATTTAGAATCCCAAATTAAAAATCTTTAAAATCATTTAAAAACGCGATCACGAACTTAATCCCGATTCTCAATTCACGTCTCGTTGGGAAACGACCCGGGATATTTTAGATTTTGCTTTGGTCAAAAGTAATTTCCTAGAATCTTTTAGAATACTTACTCTCTTCTTATTATTGATTTAACCTTATATATTATATAAATATATACTTATTATATATAGTGTCTTCAGGATCCGAATCAAGGTATACGTGGCACAACCTCCGGGATTCATTAATTTCGAAAAACCGGATCATGTTTATAAATTAAAGAAAGCTTTGTATGGTATTAAACAAGTACCAAAAGCTTGGTTTGATAGATTAAAGGCCTTTCTTATTAAACATGAATATAAAATGGGAATGGTAGATAACACTCTTTTTACTAAGAAGAAAAGTTCAAATCTCATCATTGTGTGATGAATTTGCCAAAATCATGCCTGACGAGTTCGAGATGATCATGATGGGTGAACTTAACTACTTCCTTGGATTACAAATTAAACAAATGGAAGATGGTATATTCTTTAATCAATCTAAGTATTTAAAGACGATGCTAAGTAATTTGGTCTAGAAGATTCCAAACCAATGAAAACCCCCCATGTCCTCCGATACTAAACTCACGAAAGACGAAGAGTGTGAGTCGGTAGATAGTACCAAGTATCGAGGCATGATAGCTAGTCTATATTATACTTAAATGACTAGTAGGCCCGTATCATGTTTAGTGTCTGCCTTTGTCGCACCGCTTCCCAACGAGGCTTCCAAAACCTCCACACTCTTGAAGAGGTTTTAAGCGTATCTTAAACCGATACATAAAGCCAATTGCATTGGATTATGTATCTAAGCGGACCTGCATAGAATGTTAGTATCTTTGCCCGACTATGATCATCGGGGAGATTTATGTGGATACAAAAAAAGCCACTAGCGCATTTGTACGTTCGTGGGATGTTGTTTGACATCTTGGTTCTAGAAAAGAAACAAACCGCTCTTTCTATATCCACTACCTAAGCCGAATACGTAGCGCCATAAAGGCATTCAACAAGCACTATGATGAAACAAGCATCCTCATCGGACTACGACGTATGGACTCGGACGGACGCTTCCCATCATGCTGCGATACGAGGGAGCGACTAACCTTAGCAAAAACCCGGTGTAAATTCTCGTACCAAACACATCGAAATACGTCACCACTTTCTTTGTGATAATGTCCAGAAAGGACATATCTCAATCCAAAAAGTGCCTTTCGTCGACAATACAACCCACCTCCAAAAGACTCGGGGGGACCGACATTCTTTAATAACCCCTTAAACGTGGAATCGTTCTTAACTATATACGTCTCTGGTTTAGGGAATGATGGAACCACATTCCATAATTCATATTAAAGAACGTCTTCTCTTATTCTGTCTCAATTCTAGTACATGTTGCTATTCCTGTCGTGACAACTTAAATACTTCATCCGAAGTACTTTAAGCATGTTTAATTTGCGAAATGCAATTTAAAATGTCACTCCTCTTCGCAAATTTTTTGTCAAAATCAAGTTCAAAAACCCTCACTAAGAGCGGCCCTATAGGGCGGCCCCCCCAATTATTTGGGACCACAAGTTTATGATAAGGGGACCGCCACAGAAAGACAATAAATAATAACAGTTGGACAAAAAACTTTTTCAAACTGAAAAACAAAAACTCCCTTTCTTGCTGCATTGACGGACCATGAACAAAACCCACCAAAATCTCAATAATATCCTTAAAACTTTAATTGAAGATCAAATCAACATCAATAATCATTCCTAACCATCTCAAAGAGATTATGGTATCCTAAGGGGACCGGCATAGAAACCGTAGTATATACCGACTCTGATCATGCGGGAGATTATGTGAACCGAAAGAGAACTAGCGGTATTTGTACATTCATGGGATGTTGTTTGACATCTTGGTTCTCAAAGAAACAAACCGCTCTCGCTATATCCACTACCGAAGCCAAATACGTAAGCGCTGGAAAGGCATGTCAACAAGCACTACAGAAAAAACAAGCTCTTATCGACTACGACGTACGACGTTCCTATCATGTGTGACAATAAAGACGTGATAGACCTTAGCAAAAACCCAGTGCAACATTCTTGTACCAAACACATCGAAATACGTCACCACTTTCTTCGTGATAATGTACAAAAAGGACATATCTCAATCGAAAAAGTGCCGTCCGTCGACAACATCGCCAACATTCTTACTAAACCCATTAAACATGAATCGTTTAACTATCTACGTCTTGGTTTAGGAATGATGGAACACATTCCATAAACCTTATGTGTCCGCTTCTCCTTCTTTTAGTTTTGATTCTAGTCCTTGTTCCACTCCGTGTCGTGACAACTTGAATACTTTATCCGAAGTACTTTAAACATTTTTAATTTGCGAAATGCAAGTTAAAATGTCACTCCTCTTTGTTAAATTTTTGTCAAAAAGTCAAGTAAAAAACCCTTTACTGAGGGCGGCCCCACAATATATTTGGGACCGACAGGAGATATGGGACCGCCATCAGCAGACCATAATTTGGAACACTTAAACAAAAAATTTCAAAACACAAAAAACACTCCTTTACCTGCTGACATTGACGAACACGCATAAAAACCCACCAAAACTAAAAATCAACCATTAAAACATCAATTGAAGATCAAATCAGCACTAATAATCAATCCTAATATCACAAAGATCATCAATTGTAAGTCATTTCATCTATCTTCTTTCAATTTGAGTCTAAGGTTCATGATGAACACCAAAAATCAAAATTAGGGATTTTCCATTTTTCTTTCAATTTTGTACAATTAAGAGTACTAGGATACAATGTATAACTAATATGCTTCCTGTAGATATAGGATTTGCATACATTAGTGAATTTTTAAAAAAAATTATTTCAAACCAAAACCCCAATTTTATTTTCAAATCACTCGCATTAGGAACATAATAAAATTGTTGTTATGCATTGTTAATCCAACCCAAAAAAGTTTTCAAACACATGCGTAATGATCTCATGAACAAATTTCAAGATACATAATTCATATGTATTTTTCGACTTGTTTGGTTGAGCAAAATCAAACTAAGGAGCGTTTGGGTTCACTCTTAGGATTTTATTTTTAGGTCGAGTTAATCATTGCTCCACATTTATGTCGAGTTAATCATTGCTCCACATTTGTTGCATATAGGCACACACTAGACATCTTCAATCCATCATCTACATATCTTCTGATGAAGTCTCAAGTGATGATTCAAATGCTAGTTAAGATTTGTCTTGATTATTACTTAATATATGTACTAGTATTATGATTATGTTCTTGGCTTTCATTACTATTTCTTGTGCTTGTGTACAATATATCTATATCATGATTTCATACTTGCTAGATGACACTTAGCAAATTTTTAAGTCATTTGGGTATATGATTATACTTGGCCTCATTGCATGATCTCTTTTGTTGCATTTAGTTATTTGACTAGATTATATGATTCTTGATGAAATGAAGATACCATAATCACCCTTCCAACCCTCTTAAGTCATTCCAACACAAAAGACTAATTTCTGGAAAAGTTCAAAGTTCCAAAAATGGCCCCTTAAAAAGTTAGGCGGCCCCCTTATATATAAGGGACCACCAAACATTATGGGACCGCCAATAGCTACCATATTTCTCTTTAGTCTTTTCTCTTTTTTTGAACCTTTGATTATCTTTGATAAAAAGCTGTCATTTATTTCCATTTAACATCAAAACAATTTCTTACACCTCAATACTAGCATACCATGCCTTGCCATACATTCTCTTATATATGAACATCATATTCTTCATCACTACTCACTCAACACATCTCATTCTAAATCTTAATCCTAATATGTCATCTCCTAGAAACTATGGTGAAAAGTCTCATAAATCAATCATAGATCTTTGGAGAAACACTCATTTCTTGCCTTACTCACCTCCTCTATCTCCAAACAACACACTACCTACATCTCCACCAACCTCTCTAATCTTTGATACCACTCCTTTGCCTCCCTCTTATAATTTACCTATTCCTACATCCTCTTCCTTACCCCCATAAACTTCCATTCCAAATCATAGTGAAAACCGTTTGCATGAACTCCTACACCTTTCAAATCTTCTTGATATCAACATTCAACATGCAATTAAGTTAACTAATCACTCACCTGCCTCCTCACCGTTCACTCATCCTCCTTTTCTTAACCAAGTCAACTTTTATTCAGACTTTCGTCATTGTTGCTTGGGTACCCGTAAAGTATTAAATACCTTAAAATATGACCTTAACCGAATCAAATCTCTCATCATTGGGCCCTCAACCTTTTTCCCTTCATCCATCACTACCAACTCTCCTTGAAATATCTCTTATGAAGTCAAGAATCATTTACTAGGTATAACTTATGAATCTTCTAGGATTAATGTACTTTTAGACTCATGTTCACCTATGGTGTCTTAGATGCTTTAATATGTTGTGTTTTAGTTATGATTATCTCATGCTTGTATGATCATATATATTGTCCTTGTGACTATATATGATTTCTTAATGAATTTAAATGAACCTTATTTATAAGTTTCTAAATATGTAGATTATAATGATGAGATATTTGTCTTGCTATGTTGGTTTGCATTTGTATCTCTAACCTTGTTTTGTAGTAAACTACTTATCGTAAGATCGATCCCTTGGTGCCCCGTACAAGGGGAAGCATACATCAAGGGGGAGTCTTTAATCGTCAATTTTTTTCTCTCTACTACAAATCGACGATCAACCTTTTTGGATTCGACAAAAAGGGGGAGAAATATAATTTAACTCATTAATAATTTATAAACTTCTATTTTTATACTAAATGAGTTTATGTTTTGTCATCGTCAAAAAGGGGAAGATTGTTAATACAAATAATGTATAAAAACGTTATTTATATTTTTCGACCTCTCGATGTTTTGATAATGACAAAATGTGAAAACGTTTACGATAAAATTAAACGTTTATAAATTACTAATCGTAAAATTTCATTTCTAAGATTAATCACCTAAGGTATGGATAAACAAATCATTAAACATGATTAGTGATCAAGAAAATAATTTTTCTTTCCTAAACCTTACATTTTTACAAAAGTGTTTTTATAAAAATATAAAAACAAAATATTTATTCATTAAAAGAAATGTTTTATTAAAAACATAAAATTTGAAATTCAAATTTTCCCCCCAAAATGGAAGGTTCTAAATCAGATACAACCTTCACCACAAAAGGACAAAAAAGGGAGCGTAGTCTACGGCGGCCCCCTTATATATAAGGGACCGCCGTCAGCAACGGCTAGATTTTTTGTCCCTATAAATACTGGGCCACCCCATCTGAAAAACAGAACCTCTTGCCACGAATTTTTTCAGATCTGTTTTTCTCTCTTCCTTCTTTCTTTCTAAAACACATATCTTGATCACTAACATACCTTGATCTTGTTTCAAGTGATTAATTATTTCTTCCTCCATTCTCCCTCTAATCAAGTGCAAGAGAAGAACAATCGTATTCTTCTACATATGATTTGTTGTCAAGTGATCTTTCTCTTCCTCCTCAAGATCACATATATTCATTACATTTACTTAGTGTTGTTGTGTAAATTGGATTGTGTGTAGATCCAATAGTGTAAATTGTGTATTGGTGTGATTTGGATTGTGTGTCAATCCAAGGGTATATATATCTTGTGAGTGTATAAAGACTTAGTGAAGTCATAGATTGGTTCTAGCTAAGATTAGGACTCGACATCTAGCTTAGTGTCGGAAAAGGAAGTAAGCGACGTGTAAACGGTTTTCTCCGCCTAAAGGGAGCTTGTTGACATAGTGAAATCTCGAGTGGAGTACTCGGGGAGTGGAGTAGGAACGAAGAGGTGCTTCGTTGCCGAACCACTATAAATCTTGGTGTCTTGGTTTGATCGTTTCTTTCTTTATCTCTTTATTATCATTGCTTACTTTGTTCATTACATTAGATAATTTAGTTGTGATTCATATTGTTGATTGATTGACATATAACTCGAATCAAACATTTTTAAGTAAAGATTTAAAAACAATAATTAACCGGTAAACTATTCAACCCCCCCTTCTAGTTTCCTACAATTGGTATCAGGAGCAAGGTCACTCAAGATTTTTAAAATATATTGTATTTTAAAGCTTGGATCGATCTATGGATTCCGACAAATATCTAGAAGGGCAATCTATGCAAAGACCACCACTTTTTGAAAGCGATAGTTTTATTTATTGGAAAAATAGATTCGAGACATATGTTAAATCAAAAGATCTAGATCTTTGGCATGTTATTACCAATGGTGATTTTCAACCTATTGCACAAAATCCGGAAACCAAATTAGATGAGGTTATCCCTTTTGAAAAACAAACCGATGATCTCAAAAAGAAACTTGCGAAAAATAATGAAGCAAAAATGGTTATTTACAATGCCTTGCCAAGAAAAGAATATGAAAGAATTTTCATGTGCAATACGGCAAAAGAAATTTGGAAAACTTTGCTAATCACCCATCAAGGTAATAGCCAAGTCAAAGATAATAAGATCGACCTTTTGGTTCAACAATATGAACAATTCGTCATTTCCGAAGACGAATCTATAGATAGTGCTTTTGCTAGATTTAATACTATTATTACTAGTCTTAAAGCTCTTGATGAAGGTTATTCTAGTAAGAACTACGTAAGGAAGTTTCTTAGGGCTCTACATCCTAAATGGAGAGCAAAAGTCACGGCTATTGAAGAGTCGAAAGACTTGACATCACTATCTCTTGATGAGCTCATTGGAAACCTCAAAGTCCATGAGATGATCATCAAGAAAGATTCCGAAATAGTCAAAGCAAAATTTAAAAGGAAATCTCTTGCTTTAAAGGCTAAGAAAGAATCTAGTGATGAAGAGTGTTCGACTTCTGGTAGTGAAGATGAAGAGTACGCCATAGCGGTAAGAGATTTCAAGAAGTTCTTTAAGAGAAGAGGTAGATTCATGAGACAACCTCAGAATGACAAAAAGACGTATCAAAGAAACCGTGATGACAAGAACGGTAAAAGTAATAGAAAATGTTTTAGATGCGGCGACCCAAATCATCTCATTGGAGAATGTCCAAAACCACCGAAAGACAAGAACCAAAGAGCCTTTGTTGGAGGCTCTTGGAGTGATAGTGGTGAAGAATATGATGAGAAGGTCAAAGACGAAACGTGTCTTGTAGCTCACGCATCAAGTGAGGTAAGTTCTGAATCATCTTACTTTAGTGATGAAAACTCAATCAATAGATGACTTAGTTTTGATTAATGAAATACGATAAACTATTGCAAACATGAGTTTAAAGTTAATCGCTAAAACAAAAGATTCAAAGCCACTATGAAATAGTTAGAAAAAGGAGCTAAATTGAATCAAAGAACATTATCTACACTCGGAGAAAAAAACAATGGGAGTTGATCTCGAATGTATCAAATGTCAATTGCTTAAAATGAGAATGGGAAAAACTCAAATAGGAAGCAACTAGATAACTAAATTTGAAAAAAGTAACATTGTTCAATAAAAGTTAAGTAATCATAAAACCTTTGGAGAAAAATTAGTTTGGGAGTTAGTTTAATTCATTTAAATCATATCTTAGTGTAACTAAGGAAAATAAAATTTGTAAAAAGCTCATCAATAAGGAGTTCCTCTGATGGAGGTCCCATAAATATGGGCGGCCCCTAAAATGTTCAGGCGACCCCCAAAGCAAATACGAGACTGCCACCAGTTGGTACGCCTGGGTTTGAGAAAAATGTGTCTTTTAGAAAATTTATTTTAGGTCCTAGACAAACACTATACTTAGTAACAAACGTCAAAGTTCCCGTTGCTAGTTATGATGAAGTTAAACAATTTTATAAACCATTGTCAAAACCTAAAGTTAGGTTTTCAAAACCAATATTTAGATAAAAAAACTCTACCATCTAGAATAGTCAATAATAATTATACTCGTGTTAAAACACCGTAACCAAAAAGGAACGCTGGTCGACAAAACAAACCTTATGGCTTTCTCATAACTTGGAACAACTTCCCATGAGAAAGTTACATGCCATGGGAATTGTGTCTTCCATTTCCACATCTCAACCAATTGCATCAAATGCAAAGGATGTATAGCACTAACAACTTTGGACCCATGAGATATTTGGGACCAAATATTTGAGTTATTGTCCTATATAAATAAGTTTATGTCTTGGAATCCCGACGACGTGGATTGAAAAATAGTGGAGGCTCTTAAAATATGGAAGGGTACCGAAAGCTCTTTCTCCACTTACCAAGGCATTCAATGTAGGTAACGCCATTTTGGTAGAAAATCTTTGCTGTAAACATCTGGTTTAAAGGTTTACGATTTTAATGACTCTCTCAATAGTGATAATGTAGAACATGGTGATAACTTAGGAATTACTTGCTAAGTGTAGGGACATATGTGATAATAAGTGTAGAGTAACTTTCTTGAGATTGATAGTGAAATTACTAAGGATGGTAAAGTTATAAGTAGAGGTATTAGGAAGAAAGGCTTATATGTGATGAAATTAGGAAATAAGCCAAAAGACAAAATTTGTCTTGCAATGATTGATGAAAATTCCACATTATGGCATAGGAGATTAGGGCATGCCAACATGCTGTCTCTTCAATCGTTAGATTCTAAGGATTAGTTAGAAAAACTTGCCTAGGCTTAGGGTTTGATCAATTTTTAAGTGATGCTTGCTAAAATTTAGCAAAAACAAAGCTTCACGCTAGTCACAAAGCTAAGAATATAGTCTCAACGACTAGATACTTAGAACTCCTCCATATGGATCTCTTTGGTCTATCCGTCGTACGAAGTTACGGAGGAAACCGCTACACCTTAGTCATAGTAGATGACTACTCTAGGTATACTTGGACTAGATTTCTTAAGGATAAAACCGAAGCCTTCGATCAATTTGAAATATTTAGTAAGAAAATTCAAAATCAATTGGGATGCAAAATAGTTTCAATAAGAACCGACTACGTTAGGGAATTTGATAATGAGGTGCAATTCGAAGAGTTTTGTAATGCCAATGGTATTACACATAATTTCTCAGCTCTACGCACTCCTCATTCAAGTGGCATGGATGAAAGGAAAAATAGGACACTGCAAGAAATGAGTAGGACTATGTTGAATGAACAATCATTACCACAAAAGTTTTAGTGTAACGCCGTAGATACTTTAACATACATTCTCAACCGAATCCTAGTTAGAGCCTTCCTAAGGAAAACATTTTATGAACCCTTGAGAGGTAAGAAACCTACTCTTGATTATTTTAGAGTGTTTAGAAGCAAGTGCTTCATTTTAAACATCAAAGACTACCTTACCAAGTTTGACCCAAAGTCATACGAAGGTGTCTTTCTAGGATACTCCCAAAATAGCAATGCCTACATCATTCTTAATAAACACACTAGGAAAATCGAAGAATCACTCAACGTGACATTCGATGATACTCCTCCACCCTCTAAGACATCACCCTTGGTGGATGATGACTTAGATGAAGAAGAAGCAATTAAGGTTACCGAAAAGAAAAACCTAGAAAATAACATTGAGGGTGAAACTTTAGAGATTGACGAAATAGTCAACATTAAGGAATCTAGAAACCATTCATTAGAAAATGTCATAGGAAACCTTAACCAAAGAACCCTTAGGTCACAAGCCCAAAACCAAAGTAACTTCTTTTGCTTTATATCAACTATAGAACCTAAGAACGTGAATGAAGCCTTAGCGGATGAAAGTTGGATTGTCGCTATCAATTCATTGCTAACGACGTTTGGGAGTTAGTTCCACTACCTAGGAATATGACAATCATAGGAACTAAGTGGGTGTTTAGAAATAAGTTAGATGAGAACGGTGTTGTTTCTCGAAATAAAGCTAGGTTAGTTGCTCAAGGCTATAATCAACAAGAGGGCATCGATTATGATGAAACTTATGCCCCAGTTGCTAGGACTTGAGTCTTATTTTTTTTTTTTTTTAGGTATTATTAGCGTATGCTTAAGCTTTAGATTTTTTAAAATATTCCAACACGGATGTCAACAAGTGCATTCTGAACGGTTTTACTCAACTGAGAGAGGTATACGTGGCCAACCTTGGGATTCATTGATTTCGAAAATGGATTGTTATAAAAACTAATAACAAAGCTTTATATGGTCTAAAACAAGCACCCAAAGCTTGGTTTATGATAGATTAAAAGCCTTACCTTATTAAACAGAATATAAAGTGGGAATGGTAGATACATCTTTTTTACTATGAAGAAAAGTTCAAACCTCATCATCGTTCAAATATATGTCAACGACATTATATTCGGCTCGACTTGTCAAGACATGTGTGATGAATTTGCCAAAATCATGCTTGACGAGTTCGAGATGAGCATGATGGGTGAATGTAACCTTTGCCCTTTTTGTGTTTTGAATATTTCATTTATAGTCCTTTGACTATTTGACTTTTGTCAGTTTATTCAGATTTTGTACCGTGTTGACGGTGATGATTTTTATGAGAATTGTGATGAATTGTGGTTTATTGTGATTAATAATCCCTTTGGCAGGTATTATATTGTGTTATTTGTATTTGGGTGGTTTGACCCTGTGAATTTGTGATAAAAATGCCGAAAAAAAAACAATTGACAGTCCGTTAATGTCCAAATGAGTTTTGAAAGGGTTTAAAGTGAAAATATGTCGTGTAAATACTCTAGGTTAATGGAAAAGTATTTTTAAGGTGAATAAAAATGCTAATTAACTTTGGGGTAAATTTTACGGTTGAGTTTTATGAGTATTTAAGTGATCCCGACACGAAAAGAAAGGCCCGAGACTCCCTTGGATCCCATGGCCGGTCATAGTAAGAAAGAGAGACATGATGGCTTATTTTAGTCCTTTGTCCTAATGTTGTACACATATATGCCTTCCACTAGAAACATTTTCTCATAATCCTTATCATTTCATTTTCAAAAAAACACACACATAAGAGTGTGTGTGTGTTCGTCCGCCACTACACCACCATAATCCACCATAAATTTTCCAACTTTGATCAAGAACGTGATATTCCGGGTTGATACGAGTGTTTGGGTGTTCGTTTAAACAACGTTTGGGTTGTCCGGTTCGTGTCGAAATATACATTTTTGAAGATTTTCTTGTAAGTTTTCAAATTTAAATTTGTTGTCCTTTTGGGTTTATTTTGATGCATAGATGTTAGTTGTACAAGTTGATCGTTGTGAAATTCGAATTTTTAGCCAAAAAATCTACTAAAGGTTCCTTAGTGAAATCGATTTTTTTTTCTTTAATATCCGCTATTCATCCTTAGTGGCTAAAAGAATGACCTAAGAAAATCGACTAAAGTATCAGTGACAAACTAGGCAATAAGACTTTATCATTAAAACTTTAACATTTGTAGGACCAAATAGGTCCAAATGATTCAGATGTAGGGTTTGCTGATGGTTCACACAGTTTGGCCTTACAGGAGCTTTAGTCGTTGTTTCTTTCTGACACGCAACACAAGAATGGTTATTTTCAAAAATCTTTGAAGGCAATCCTCTAACAAGGTTTCCTCTCATAAGTTTGTTCATGTTTTTAAATTTTATATGACCAAGCCTCCTATGTCATAAATTGGATTCACCAATTGTGGCGTATGCAGAGAGGCAAGTTATGCCTTTAGTGGAAAACACTCTTTAGGCACACTGTAAATGTTATCCGTTCCTTTGGAACTCTCAGGCAAGACTTGACTTTCATCTGTAGTTTAAAGTTAAAGATAAGACTAGACATTCAGTGCCAGTAAATTACATTGTTCTTTTTTGTCACAAATTTTATGATCACTGAACAAGTTATATTAAGCTCTTACAAAAAATACACATTATAAAATCCAATGTCTTATTTTGATTTTTACCTTTTCAGAAATTCTACCTTTTACCTTCCAAGGAAAACAAACCAACATCCATAATCTTCATTATTAGTAAGATAGATTTTGTTTCCAGTCAAGGACTTTAGGGCAGCCGACTATCAATAACTTCTGTTTCCTTTGTACTCCTTCTACTATGGGTTGCCTGCAAATAAATAGCGAATTAGACTCTTTTGGGGATCCTAAGCCAATATAGACTTGGATTGCTCGTGCATCAATGTAAGATATTTTTAATTTTTCCTTGAAAGTATTTGATGCACTACTATTTTTAGCTTTCCCTACCCAGCATGTGATGCCTTAACTAGAGTAGGCCATTTTCCCTTGTTTTCATTATACTGGCTCTTCCCTAGCAGTAGGTTATCTTATACCACTGGACTGTATTAACCTTTTTATTGAAAATAGTGTTTTTGTTTGTGATCCTTGTTAAATGGCTTTGGACTTGTGAATTCTTTTTGTAAGCATTTTGATATTGGTCTAAGGATGATTCACCCAAGGTTGGAATTTTTTTTTTTTATATTTTTGGGGAGCAGCTCGTATTCTAACTTGTTGAACAACCATATTAACACTATGCTCCTAGCAGTATCAATTTTGCCAGACCTGGTTAATACTTACTTGTGGAACAAATTTCTTATTAGAGTGAGGTGAGTCATTACTATTCGCAACGTTCTTGTGATTCACTCCTATTGAGTTGTTCCACAATGGTCTGATAACTTTTTATTCCACACATTATGGAAGATGCTTAAACTACCACAAATTAAAACAAGACTTTTATAATCATTTTTTTAAAGTCACTTCCTAGTCTTTGGGACCATAAAGATATTTCAGTTTCTTTAGGTTCCCTCTAGGATAGTGTTTGTTTTGTTTAGATGTTTCTACTTTTTCTACTGTTTCCCTAGCAGACTTAACAAAATTTATCTTTTTAGTGCTAGGTCTAACAGTTTTATCCTTAACATTTGGTATAAATTCTACCTCACTATCATCATTAGAATTCCAATCCTCAATGACTAGAGGATTAAAGTTGTTCTTCCTATAAGTTTTAGGTTATATTGCATCACCATTATTTTTTACATCAGTAGACTCATGATTTGACTCAACTTTCTTAACATTACTAGGTGTAACAACAGTAATAACATCTATATTCTCATTTTTAACTATTTTATCCATAAACGTTAGATCAGGTTTGAAGGGAATGAAGTTCCCTGTATAAGGTGGGGGAACTACATGATATCCTTTATCAAATTTAGACTTATTATTCTCCTGATTTTCTAACATCTCAGGTGAATTCACAAAGCTTTCTACTGCAAGAGAAGCTGCATTATATCCTAGTCCTGTTTTAAACTTGTCACTACCTTGATCTTTATCCAGCAAATGTTCAAAGATTTAGATGATTTGAAACTTTTCTAATGTGTTGTAACTCATCTCTCTCTTTTTTCTGCTTTTTCCAATTTCTTTTTGTTTCAACTAAAGCATTATCTTTAGTTTAACTTCAAGGTTTTAAACGTTTATGTTTTCTTCTAACACAGCCTCAATTTGTCTTATAGTGAGCTAGCCACGCTTCTATGATTCTAAACCACTTGCTTTATAAGATACTAGGATTAATTAAGAATTTTGTTATCTGGAGATAAACTATATATTGTTCTTTGAGCGTAGATAAGCTTTTTACCTGATTCTAGACAAGAATCTACCTCAGAATCTGACATTAGACGTGCTTAGAAGATGGAATATGCCATCAATGCAAAGTTTGTAGGATGCTCTTCTTCAGCTTAGTAGCTCGAATCATATCCTCCAATTCCATCTTGAGCAACCAAGTCATTTTCAATGGGAGTTTCCACTGTTACAGTTCTCCTACTATTCTCTCTTCCTTTGTTTTCTGATTTATAGCGCTTACAATTCTCTGCAAAGTGACCATTTTTAGGACAATGTAGCACTCCTTTTAGACTGTCAATCCATCTTTTACCATTTTACATCCAACTTCCTGCCTGTCCTCTTTGATGAATCTTCTAGCTCTAATTGTCAGCATGGCCATTTTCCATTGTAAATCCATTTCCTTCTTAGGTTCATTAGATCTATTTGTTCTAGATCTTATGTGCAGTTTGAGAATAATTGGGTGACTAGTAGGAAAGCAAGATCACAGCATCACTAAGGTTATCTCCAGATGTAGGATTACTTTGAGTATAACTAGCACTAACTCCATAAGTAGTGTTATCCGCTTCATTTGTGTTGATGTTGCTGTTGCTGTTAGTGCTGTTGGAGGATACAAAAGCCACATTTTGTGAATTGTGGCTTGTGTTTATTGATCCTGTAAGTTCAGGTTTATATATCGTTAAGTTGTTGTACAAGTCATCCATATGATGGTTTCTATTACCCCTTTTGTTCTCCAGATCAAGCAAGGAGTCTTCCATTTCAGATGGAAGACTTATCAAGAGTTTTAAGTTCAAGTCCTCGTGTGTATTTACTGGTCTTGAATCTCCAACTGATCTAAATGAGTTTTGCAAACCTATCATAATGTTTTGATCCATTGTTTCTGAACTAGATATTGCCAAGTTCTTTTTTTATATTGTTGATGAGTAGTAGAGTTTATTCTGTTTTTTTTCTCTTAGCTATTTTTGTTTTTTTTTTTTTTTTTTTTTTTTTTGTTCATTGGTTTAATTTTTTCTCTAAACTTTCTTGGATTCCTTATTTCCTCCATACCTATTCTCTATGGATTCTATGAGCAATTTTGCATCTTTATATGAATGGAACTTCAGTTGATCCTTATTTGGGAGTGCCATCAATAGAGTTCCTCTAGATTTCATCTCATTCCTTCTGTCTTGCTTTTCTTTTGCAGTAATAGGTTCATATTCCTGCTCAGTTTCTCCAACAGTTCTTTTTAGCACTTTGTTACCATTCAGAATTACTTCCCAGAGGGAGTAATCAGTCATGAGAAAGTATTGTTCTATCCTCATTAACTAGAGATCATATTCCCCTGGGTTGAGGATATGAAGTCTTATAGTCAGAGTTGTAGAAGTAGTTCATGCCTCCATCTTATTACTGAGAAATAGATCTAGTATATATTGTTTGTTTATTCTTATTAAAAGCTTCACAACAAGCTTTGACACCACTTGTTAAATCCCAGTCGAATAGATTTTGAACTCATTAGCTGGATGTAAGGTTTAGTGTCTTGGATAAATCCAAAGGCATAAGGACTTGAAAATTTGATGTGTATGATATAAATATGCGGAATCTAGTTTATACCACTAAGAAGAATAAAGAAAAAGTATGTTTGAGACACAGAAAATACAACCAAAATAATAAGCTTCAATATATTAATATGAACACTCTTTGACAGTGTTAGGGTTTACAACCTTGAAGCTATGAATACTATGAAAGACTGATATGATGTGATGTATATATTTCTAACTATATTGTAGGGTTCCTTTTATACACTAAGGAAACCTTAATAGGCTTATAAAACGTGTATAATGATAATGCATATCTATTATTTATTTAATCATGCAATATCAGAATTAGCGTTGAGTATAACTATATAAGTCTAACAGTACTAAACGTCTGGCCTAGTACTATAAAGTACTAGCATTACTAACTAATATTATAAAAGTACTAACTACTTAGTTCAGTTTCTTCATATTTAGCAACAGCATCAATTCTAAACCAGCAGTAGTAAATTAGCACCAGCAGTAGTAACTCAGAATTCCAAACATTTCATTCGACCAAGTTCGTCTCCTTAGGGAGCGTCGATGTTGTTCGTTAAGAAAAAGGATGGTTCTTTTAGGATTTGCATTGATTATAGAGAATTGAACAAGTTGACTGTTAAGAATCGTTATCCACTTCTAGAATTGATGTTCTATTTGACCAATGCAAGGGGTCACAGTTTTTCTTGATGATCGATCTTTAGGTCTGGATACAATCAGTTGAGAGTGCATGAGATGACATTCTAAGATTGCATTTAGACTCGTTATGGACATTTAGGGGTTCACTGTAATACCTTTGGTCTAACTTAACGCACAGCTTAAGTAGTTCATGGATTTGATGGAATTAGAGTTTGTAGTGCCTTATCTTGATAGTTTTTGATTAGGTGTTTATAGATGATATCTTAATCTACTCCAGACTAAGAGGGAGCATGTAGAACATTTAAAGTTAGTCTGGGGACTGCTCAATAAGGTAAACTGTATATGCTATGTTTTCTAAGTTGGATTTTGGCTAAGAGAAGTGCAGTTTTCTTGGGCATTGTGATAAAATGGTAATGGAAATTCATGTAGACCTAGTAAGATTGAAGTTGGTTGGGAACATTATATTTGACGTTGAGAAGACAAAACAGAATGACACAAAGATGGAAACAAAAAGGACCAAGTTGTTAATTGAAGAACTCTACAAACGTTAAGAATTGGCGGATTTATCCGATTTGGTAAAAGATAAAGATGAATAATTATTTGATTCTCTCATTAATATCTTTTATTAGTTTCTATGTAAGCCTTGACTCCTTATGCTATAAAAGGAGGTCCAGGCATATTGTTTTAATTATCCATAAAAGTATGTGTTCATCATATGAGAGTCGACTAGATACAAAAGTGTGTATGTACACGTTTGTATAATTAGTGTAGACGTTTAGAGTTTAGCTCAAGTTCTTTCGATCCTGTTACTTACTTTAGAGTAACCGATTATTGCTGATCAATAGTTTTTGGGATGTGTTGATTTAATAAAGAAAACCTTGACAGTAACTTATATATGTGTTAATATTTCGTTGTACAATTTATATCATTGTAAAACTAAATTAGCCTAGATGGAGGTCTAAACAATACCTCGCGCTTAACACAATCAAAGAAACTTATCATGTGGTTTTTTAGGTTTTCACAAAGCTGTTCAAGGAACTTAGGAAAGCCTATAGAACTCCGAAAGGGGGTGTTCGTTCGTTCTTAGGATTGGCTGGATATTACCATAGGTTCATTGAGAACTTTTCTAAGATAGCTAAGTCTCTTACTATCTTGACTCAAAAGTGTAAGACTTTTGATTAGGGTGAGGAACGGGAATTGGCATTTCAAACATTAAAGGATAAGTTGTGTAATGCGCCTGTTCTAGCTCTCCCCGATGGACCAGAAGACTTTGTGGTATATTGTGATGACATTCGGGATAGGACTAGGCTTGTGTTAATGAAAAAAGGTAAAGTGATAGCCTATGCGTCTAGGTTGTGTGTTATACTACCCATGATTTAGAGTTGGGTTCGGTCGTGTTTGCACTTAAGATCTGGAGACATTATCTGTATGGGACTGTTGATCCCACTTCAGTGGATCTTGAATTCCTTAGTTTGTATAAGGTTTAGTTATGCAAGATAAATCCTACACAAAGCTGTTAAGAATTAGAAAGCCTATAGAACTCCGACTGGGGTTCGTTCGTTCTTAGGATTGGCTGGATATTACCATAGGTTCATTGTGTCGAACTTTCTCTCAATAGTAAGTCTGACTTACTATCTCGGACTCAAAAGTGTAAGACTTTCGATTGGGGGTGAAGGAAACGGGAATTCGGCATTTAAACATTAAAGGATAAGTTGTTTGTAATGCGCCTTGTTCTAGCTCTCCCGATGGAACCCGGAAAAAGACTTTGTGGTATATTGTGATGCATCCGGGATAGGACTAGGCTCTGTGTTAATGAAAAAAGGTAAAGTGATAGCCTATGCATCTAGGTTGTGTGTTATACTACCCATGATTTAGAGTTGGGTTCGGTCGTGTTTGCACTTAAGATCTGGAGACATTATCTGTATGGGACTGTTGATCCCACTTCAGTGGATCTTGAATTCCTTAGTTTGTATAAGGTTTAGTTATGCAGTTAAATCCTACCACAAAGCTGTTAAGAATAGAAATGCCTATAGAACTCCCGGATGGGGTTCGTTCGTTCTTTTTTTAGGGATTGGCTGGATTTACCATAGGTTTCATTGAGAACTTTTCTAAGATAGCTAAAGCTATTATTAGCTTGACTCATAAGTTGTAAGACTTTCGATTGGGGTGAGGAACGGGAATTGGCATTTCAAACATTAAAGGATAAGTTGTGTAATGCGCCTGTTCTAGCTCTCCCCGATGGACCGGAAGACTTTGTGGTATATTGTGATGCATCCGGGATAGGACTAGGCTCTGTGTTAATGAAAAAAGGTAAAGTGATAGCCTATGCGTCTAGGTTGTGTGTTATACTACCCATGATTTAGAGTTGGGTTCGGTCGTGTTTGCACTTAAGATCTGGAGACATTATCTGTATGGGACTGTTGATCCCACTTCAGTGGATCTTGAATTCCTTAGTTTGTATAAGGTTTAGTTATGCAAGATAAATCCTACACAACTATAGTAGAAACTTTGTTTGATAATACTAAAGATTATGCGAAATCTAATCTTTAATATAAGAAGAATTCTTCAATGAAATAGTAATTCTAATGAACACACGGATTAACAAACAAAAGCTTCAATATATTAATACGAATACTCAGTATTAGGGTTACAAAACCTTGAAGCTATGAACAACTCTATGAATGACTCGATTTGATACATAGAACTTTATGCCCTTGGATCTCCTTTTATACACCAAGGAGTCCTAATAGGATTACAATATTTTCCTAAGTTATCATGATCTTCTAAACAAATAACTTATACGTATCTTTTACAAAATATCTCATACTTATCACATAAGCAATCTTTATCCTTTCTCTGATAAGTCTTTGATCTCTTCTCTGTCAGCATAAACTCTTCCAGTAGTTGTAATCTTTAAGCAGTTGTAACTTTCATACCAATAGTAGTAACTTTTGTACCAGCAGCACTAACTGTGTACAAGCATAATTAACTACTTAGAAAGTTTTCTTCAATTTTCATCAATAGTACTAAGTTACACTAGCCGTAGTAACTTATGGTAGTAACATATACTAGTAGTAGTAACTTATACTAGCAGCAGTAATTAGCAGTACTAATATACACTAGCAGTAGTATCTTACACTAGCAGTAGTAACTAGCAGTACTAACTACTTAGCATATTTTTCATTAAGATTACTAACAACACTAATTTATACTTAGCAGCAGTAACTAATACCTTAACAGTCTTAACTTCCACTTAGCAGTAGTAACTTCCAAACAGCATCAAGAGGCTTTTAATCCCAACACTATGTCTGTTGGGAATTAAATGTCTACACACTTACTCCTGCCAAGCCAATACTTAATACTGCTCAAGATATAACTAACAGTACTA
>BQNB010048660.1:1629-42452 GCA_026074375.1 Tanacetum coccineum
TAGAACAAGTTGCGTCCTGTATCGTTAGAGGGGAGGCTTATTGTAGTACTGGGTTTGAGGGGAGGATTGTTGGGTGTAAACACAATCCCATATCGGTAGAATATGTAAACTGAAGATAGGTCTCACACTTATAAATACCCCCTCATTATAATTGTAAATTTGTATCTAGGGATCTGGGTGTGTGTGTATTGTACCCCGTGCAGTTTAGCACGGGGCATGCAGTTTAGCACGCGTCATGCAGTTTGGCACGATCATGCAGTTTGGCACGAGCCTGGGCAATTTAGCTCAGAGCTTAATAATATCTCACTCTGGTTTGATCCCGTAGACTGCTATGACTATCCTAGTCGTGGATACCACGTTATATCTTGTGTCGATTTACATTCCGCATTTACTTTTCGTAAGCCTTGTTTGGATTCTTTGTTTGTTCAAGCGGTGTGTGCATGAGATATATACCGTATAGAGGTCTGTACAGAGGTGTGTGCAGGTGTCATATACCCTAACAGTACTCTCATTCCCAGTGCTCTCATTCCTAGTGATCTCACTCCCAGTTATCTGCTTCCCAATGTGTGTATACTCACCTAGTATGTCATCAAGTTCTTCAAAAGGATCTTCAGCACACTATACTACAATTAGTGCTTCCACGGAACTAGAATGTTGTTTTTAGTCAAAATTTTCATTACTTCGCCAACGCTTAATGACTTGGAGCTAACCTGTTCCCACTCTTTTTCCAAAATCCTATGACACATAGGTGTTAAATTCCTATTCACATCAGGACTGCTATCAATTTCTATAGGAGCCTTTCTTAAGTTATTATCAACTGCTATTGCAACTCCCTTCTTAAGTGTAACAAAGATACCCGTGTCTACATTACTATTTCCATGTTCAATATACACCAAAATGATCTTATAGTCCTTAACATACTTTGCCATCTCTAATACATCAGCATCAACATTTAAACTGTGCAGACCATAATCTAAGCCTAAACTTCGTATCAAAAAAATGAAAGTACATTAAGTCTTCTACACCATAACCAAGTTTAACTACCATAACTTTAAGGTCATGTAAACAATACTCATCAATGTCAACAACATTAACTGATGATACCTGTCCACCAATGTAAGACCTACTAGGTGTTGGTGTAAACCACCCGCCATGGTGGATTTCCAATGTTAGTGACTTAAGGGTACGACCTGCAATTATAACCACTTAATATTAACAACAATTGTACCATAATCACAATTATAAGTAACACGACGTTGGAATTCTAATGTTCTTACAATTTTGTGCAGCTTTATCAGTCTTTGAGCTATCTTTAGGCTCATTCAAATCAACACTTAACTTCACCATGATCAGACAATAAAGAACAACCTCAAGGATTGCATGTGTGAGAGAAGATGGAGGGACGAAGAATGAAACAAAAAAGCGAAAGAGTTGGCTTAAAGCAGAAGTTAGGTGGATATTTAATGGAAAAGCACTTGATCTGACCATTTTACCCTTGACGAGAGAAAAAGATAATAAAATTTTGGATGGAGTTACGGTCAAAAGACCGGTCAACTCAAAATGGACAACTACAGGGACGACTGGTGTAATTTCGGGACTTTTAGGATGAAAGTTGCAATTTCGGGACAACCACAAGGACGATCTATGTACTTAACTCAATAAATAAACCTTCATTTCTTGACCTTCCATATTTAAGTTGCTGCTTCAGAGGTAATTTAATCCTTAAATTTTGCACACACACTTTTATCAATTTCTTGTATTTTCATGTGATAATGTCTGTGATTCTGTGTGCGTGTGTAGTGGTGGTTATGAAACTTGAAACAAAGCATAAAAAAATGTTGCATATCAAGTGTTTGATTAAATGCCTCAAAGGAAATATTCGACAATCTGCAAAATGTTGTTTTCAGAATCTGTATATCAAGTGTTTGATAAAATGTACAAAAGGAAATACGTTCATTTGTGCGACTGTTATCCGAAAATGTTATTTTAGGGGTGTTTGTTACGGCTTATGGCTTCCGGCTTATATTAGTAAATAGTCTTTCAAAACTAATTTGAAAAATACGAATGCACAGAGCAAGTTTGAAATTCTATGATAAGGGGAGCTGAAATTCTTTTTTAGAATTCAATTCATCTATGCCCCACGGGTAATCTTTAAAATCCAAGCATATATTAGTTCTCAAGAGATACTTAACAAGCATGTATGAACCTTATGTGATAGCGTTGTACTACGCAATGTGCAATACTAAACACCTAGTATGCAGACTTGAGTATGGATACCTACCCTTCGATGACTCAAACAAAAATAGTCGTTAACCATATTGTCGAATAATAGCACTCATAGTACTATAACCATCAAGTTAGACCGTCATATTGTACATGCAACATGTTAATGTTCTCGTTATCAAGCAGAGACCCACTGAAACATCAGCCTTAGGAGAGTTCATTCACGGTATCTTTTCGTACCGATAAGAATCCATTAACCTAGACTACGGAATCCGTAAAGGACACGCTTTAACTAACTAGGCTTTTTTCAGGATTCAGATCATGGCAGGGTGTCTCGATACACGTAAATCACATCTGGTCTGTAAACAATTTCTAGGTTGTGATAATGCTATGGTCAGCATGGACATACAAGATAGGCAGACTAGCCTTCAATGTCTTTAGCAGAAGTCGCGTATGTTGTCATCTATCTGAGTGTTGTAGCTCAGATCAATGGTTAAGAACTCAGCTCACAGAAATATGGCTTTCACTTTGATAAAAACCTATGGAATTGTGACTCAAAACGCAATCCATAGGCCATCTCGATAGGATCCAGTCCAATCATTCATGTACCAAACAATCGATGTCATAATATGACTTCATAAAGGAACATTGCAGGATTGAAAGGAAATTGTTGAATTATTCTTTGTTAGAACTGATACCTCAAGTTAAATGACTTGTTTATACTAAAGCCTTTATTACCCAAGATAGGTTTACAGTATTCGTCAGACGACTCGGTAGAGATGTTTGACTCCAGAAAAGAACAGGAGGTTTCTGTGGCAATCAGAATCTAGCTTGATCATCAAAACATGGAATTTGTAAATATATTTATTTTACTCTTTATTTTGCATTTATAAATACTTTGAAAAGAAAAAATACAAAATATATAAAAACAAAAACAAAAAGAAATAGAAATTAAATATAAAATACAAAAATATATCAAAACTAAAACAATAATATAAAATCACAAATTTTAAAATACTTAATGACATAGAATATTCTACGACAATATCTTATTGGAATCGTTAATCATTTACGAACCCTAGAATGTGTCGATTAATATTAGCGTCACGGTTTTGTAAAATGAAGTTCAGCAAAGAGTTCAACAAACATTTAAAAACATTTATTTCTAAATTTTCTTAATGACTAATGTACATTTTCAGTGGGCAAAATCTCTGACCCCGAGTTTTAAATAGAGGAGAGTATCATTTCAATAGCACTTGCTCTAACGAAAAGAAGAGAAGTCTTCAATCAGGTTTATAAAAAACCGTTGAACAACTTTTTCACAAAAAGAACTGTTCAATGTCAAATAGTTTACTCATATATATTTGTGGTAACTTTTCAATAAAAATTGATATTTGGTTAACAAATGTAGTGTTCAAACACTCCCTTCCTTAAATATAAGTTTAAAAATATGGTAACTTACAATGTCATTTTATGTGGATCCAATTTTTGAGAGGGGGGCTTTTTAAAACCAAAGCCTTTAATGTATTTTATGGTACAATCTCATACTGTCAATTTTGGGATCCAAATACATTTCGTGAAATTAAAATGTGGATATTATAAATTTACAATTAATACAATATACATTTGTTCACCTAAGCATCTCACCAATCGTCGTTAACATATTTGTGAGTGTCATAATCATTTATTCTTTAAACTGTCAACTTAACTTTTAAATAATTAGATGTATCCCACATACTAGTTGAATGAGAGCATATCAAGAAAAATGACTTCCATGCAATAATCGTAGGTTTAATCTTTTTCTCCCCAGGAGGATTTTTTTCAATGTCATAAATTTTAGATCAAATTGGTATTCCAAACTACTAAAGAGATTTATTAAATTAAATTAAATAAGGAGTAAAAATAACATGATTAAAATGTGATATTAGAAAAATATGAATCTTTAATAGACTAGAAGTGGTCAACCTCTATCCTTCATGTGCACAACAATTTCGAATCGTCTTGGAGACACATGTGTAGAGGGAGAATTTCAAAATGTCTGAACTCAATAGGTTTTTATGAGTTATGATCTATTATACCTCACAACAATTAACTCACAACGTCGAAATGAACCATATAGTGGATCGGTTAAGATTAAGTATAAGAGTCCTATATCCAACCTAAGAACTAGAGGGATCTTACCCAACAAGACATTCCAATAGATAGAATTTAGAAGATCCTATAGGTAGTAACTATAGGACGATAGAGATGAGTATAATAGGGAATAATAGCCGACTAAGATTGAGACCAACACGTGAAGCACTCACAACAAGGTGATTAAGTGAAGATTGATCTTGGTAAGATGCCATTGAAGGGAGTTGAAGAATGAAAAAGCAAAAGTAGTGGATAAATGGTGAAAACAAAGAAGCACCTCCACACCTTAGGCAGAAAACCGGGTCAATACATAATCTGATCAAAATCACAAAGTATTATGTAGGATATTAAATTATGTTGGTCGCAGTAGGACTTCTACACAATTATTACAACTCTCCTAGGCAGAGCACCTAATCGTTGTAGTAGAGTATAAGGCAGAGACTTGGGGGTTGATATCGTTCACATGTCCACGATCTGAGGAATAAGTTGGGAAGGCCTTGATACATAAGGTTTAATAGAATTACTAAGGTTGAGAGAGAAGATAAACTTTTGTCTTTTATATTTTAGTATAAAGCAAGTACATCATATAATATAGAGATGGTTAGTTTTGGTTTTAGCTAATAAACTAAATAACAACTACGCTAATGGTGATAACAATAGGATAAAAGACTGTGTTTATTTAATCATGTATTACTCCCTAGATTACTTATCCTAGTGTTGTTGCTTTGTCACACTTGTGATGATCTATGTAATTGTTTCCTAAGTCATAAACGAATTACACGAACCCGTCGTCTATTTAGTATTCCGATATAAAGCAACGCACCTTAAGGTAGTATAGAAGACTATTACAAGGCCCCTAAGAAGTATATAAATGCATATTGAAATATATTAAAAGTGGTATCAACATATTAGGATCGGGAAAGTGTAGTATGAAGACTGGTTACCTTGATAAGGATAACCTTAGTCTATACACAATCATTGTTTTGACCACTAGACATATCACAGTCGATAACATAACAAAAGCCTCTGGTTTATCTAAAGACCATAACAGCATTTCCATCACAATAAGTAACACACTACGATCTAACAATTTCCTAGGTTACATTTCATACAATCATAAAGCATAAATACACAATAGAAGGTATGAGCCAAGCATGTTATAGATTAAATCAGCACGATAATCAATAAGTCACAACAACAAATAACATATTAGAATGATATAAATAGTCTTACTTGATTATAAACATGAATTAGAAGAAAGTACAATAGAGTTTTTAGTCCCTAAAATCGTCCCGACGACAGGGTTTGAAAGACTTTTAAAAACAAACTAAAGGGTTCGTTACCACATCTTTTTATATATTCTAAAAGTTACACACTAAAAACCACTAAAGTCTGGTTTGTATATATAGGCAAATCACTGTGACAGCGTCCGTGATTATTAGTCATGACGCCGTCATGAAAGAGAATATTCTAGATAATGGGCTGGGTCGTGTGCTCTGACGCCGTCGTGAGATATTGTGACGCCGTCTTGGTCTTCGTTGTGACGGCGTCACATTGAATCTGTGACGCCGTCTCCAGCTTCTGAGAACATTATCTTGAGAGATGTTGGTGTAGGTCAGTATTAGTCTTGTCTGTTTCATTCTCCAAATGAGTCCCCCCCAAGTCCGTGTAATTCTTTAAATGCCATATCCAAATGTAATTAACATTGAAAAAAGAACAATTAATGTAACCTATTTCTAGGCACTAAATCAACAATTTAGGGGTTAAAACGACCCCTGAAAAATATGTATAAATTGACACCAATCATCAAATAATCCCCTACACTTAGGAATTTGCTTAACGCAAGCAAATGGGCTTTTCTATTCTATCTGAGACAATAACAATATGAAGGGGTCATTTACCTAACAGATATATAATCAATAATTTTACAAACACAACCTTCTAGAACCTCGTAAGTAACAGCACGAAAGTATATACTAGCACAACTACACATAAGAGTTTGTGGAATTCTCTCTTCACTCAAGTAACAACTGCTATCGGTTTGTGATAAAAAAAATATACCATAAGGGGGAAATGCGGAAAAATCAACACTCATTACCAATAGATGCATAGCATATAAATTACCATAGGTCTTGGTAAAAAGATCAACAAACATCCACCGACCTAGGATGCAGACATTATTTCATTACATTCTAAAGAGGAATCTTAAAAGGGTTGTGGGGTGTATGTGTAAGATAACATACTAAAGGCAAACGAAAACGGATGGGATACAATAAATGGGTAGCTTATTGGGTGAATTTGAATGAGGCAAGGAGTTAGCTAATTATTTACACAAACACACTATCTCCCCGCTGCTTACTATCCATCAAGGTAAATTGGAGCCGTACATTCCTGAAAGTTGTTTGGTTTGGTTGCTAAGAGCGCAAACTTAGAACCATAGATATACAAACTCTACACCACTTACAATCAATCTCCTTTCTTTTCTTTACTACATTTTTTTAATAATATAATACAATCACCTGGGGTTATAACTGCGACCGTCCTACACTTGAGCTTTTAACAACATGCACGATATTTACCAATCTAACAAATGACCACTTCATATGCGGTGGATCAAAATAGCATGGAAGATCATTTGACAAACATATGGTGGGTATAACTTGACACATTTCTCCCCCTTCTTCCGCTGATCATAACTACTACCAGATGATCCCAAATTCCGTCCCAAAACAATGTATTACAAGGATATAGACCTTAGCAATCCGTGTACATCCACAATTCACTTGTGGTTTAAACACAATAATGTACTAAAAATAAGTACATATATTCTGTACAAGGCTAAGGCATTTTGGGTGTAACGATATGGTTTAAGGTAACACTGCTACTTCATTACTAATCTGGAATCCCCCAAAATTAGTGAACCGTGAAAAAATGATAGGCTCTGGAGGGTGTACATAGGGGTATCCCCTGCACTAAAATTAATTGGCATGGAAAGGAGTGTGGTGATAATTATAAACTGATCGGATGGTGACTCATAATAGACAATTAACAAGAGTTTAAAGACTTGGGTTAAATACCTAGATGCCTCTTATCAAGCCAAACCTACAAAATACACTTACTATGCGTCTCCAGGAATGGTATCAAACAATACACACGTTCTCGAAATTTAGTAATGTCTAACCCGGACCACTCTCAAAATCGCTAAATTAACCGATACCCATGTTTCAAAAAGGTAGAACAGAAACCATGCAAACACATCCGTACCGACGGAACTAGACACACCATAGACTTGCGTCAAAGTCCTTAACATCGAACACGCTAAAGGAATTAAATCTACGGAGGCGACCACTCACAACTATTTTTGTATTGGGGGGTAGTGTGGAATTTTAATGGTTATTGTTGCTAGTTCATATAAATTCCTATCCACTGAGACGGCTCCTAATACTTGGTATTTTCATCGATATGTGAGTCATAAAAAAAATTTAACAATTGAGACATGACAGTCACCTTTTCTGCTATGTTTTGATATATTACCCATTTTATCGGACAATAGCAAATTGGCAAATAAAGAAAAGTATCTAAGCTATTTCCCTCTAACACTAAGTTGAACATTGTTCCTCGAATGTTCTATAGAAATTTCCCCGTAAAATCGAAAAAAGAGTCAAAGCCCTACAAGGTCTAGTAGAAACAAGTCAATCATACAACATCGTACTTTACCCCCTGGTTTGCTAAATCAATGGAGATAGAACCTACGATACCCTTTGGTTAACTCGTAAAGATCCTTCGAGAATCATCCAATGAAACTTCCTAAGCGAACTATTCCAAGCTTCTTCGTCATCATAGATATAACACTTATCTATCCTCAGACAAAGACAACTCCACCAAGCATAAAATGTGCGATAGAAAAAGATACAATATTAAATTAGTGCTCGACTCTAATTCGATATAAAACAAGTAAGTAAGATAACAATGATGAGATCAATTTAGTTACACCATTAGGTTTTTGTCAGCGTTTACAACAGACAGAATACATGATTTTAAATTATTATAGGCAAGTTTATATTTTCATAAAAATACTTAAAACTAAAACATTTAAATAAGTTTTTGACCAAGCATTTTAACGTCGTCGGGATTTTTGCGACCCCGGTAACCAAGGTGACGAGGCGTACGGTGTCGCTGATGTCACTTGTGACGACGTCTCCACCTATTCTTTGAAATAAAATTTTTATTTTTGATGAAAATTCCTGCACTTGAGTTTCAAAAGTAATATCCATTACAACGTGGCTGCAAAAACCTAGAGAGTTAACAACTACAATTCATATGACATCGAATTAATCTAAACAATTTATTTAACATAGTTTGGACTGGGTTCACAAAACCAGGTATAAATAGCTCCCTACCCTTATTATTTCAAAATACCTTTTTGATTGAATTAAGACAAGGTAACAAGACAAACAAGAAATTCCCAGTATAGAAAACAAACACATAGTAAACCAGTACCTAATAGAGAATTAAAACACACATGACACTCTAATTTTGCGGGCACAAGTAAACATGGAGTTGCAGCTCCCAAGAAGCGCTTTCCATTAATTAATCGAATCTTGTAGCTAGACTCGAGAGTCACAGGCACACGTAGTCTTACATAGGTAACATCTCCTAACATCGTCCCATTCCTCTTAAGTATTTCTGGTCCAAGCTCTAGCATTCTTTGAAAAATCCTATATCTTGCTCATAACAAACTTTACTAAAAATTTACACTCCTCTTCTACTCTGTACTTTTTCGTTCCTAAGATAGACGCACTTGGTATGGGCTCTTTTCTAAGTTTACACAGTCGAATCGTACTTGTTTTCTAAAACTTATTGGGTCGAATCTTATAGCAACTTCATTCTGTCCTGTTAATAAATCTTAGCACTAACACCTTTCGTTGGGGTCGTGAGTCATGTTGAATAATTCTCTAACAAATAGGTAATCCCTAGTACTACTTGTGAAACATAGGGTCTACATTGAACTAATAACCTGCAACATTATCATGGATATTGTCTATGATATATGTGAATTTTACCTATGAAGAGCGTGCATTCCTTTAAACCACTTCCTGTGAATATTACAAAACTCCATCCATTTGCATCTTCCGTAGGTATGGAGTTTTCTCCTTATGATCCAATTATACAATCATTTCGGGTACATGATATTAACGTGGATGGCGTTAACGTTCAATATAGGATATTTTCCGCATGCACATACCTCAATTTAGCATGGTACTTAGAGGTTCGGAATGTATAACCTTCTATAATGATGAGGTATTCAATATAAATATGAAGGATGAGGCCACACCAAGAGGTAAATTGTGGATGGTTATAAGGCAGTTCACTCCTAAGAGTCGGGATATGGCAAAATATCTACCTACTTTTTTTGTACTTCTGGTTCGGAGTTTCCTTCCATGTGAAATTGTCATTCCTTCGGGATCATCATCGATAAAGATATCACATCGCAACGTCTTCACTCATGGTGTATACGAGTTCCGCTTGGGCATGAGGGAACCAATCCGAGCGGATTCGAAGAGTTGAATTGAATTTGAGAGACTTTTCGGGATATGAATGAAATTGATTGGATCGTGTGGTATAAGTCAGGAAGAGTCGTGTATGGTTTTCGGGCTGACTCTCTCGTGCTCCTTCAATTCTCTTCGGTTTTGCATCAACGAGAATCGCTTTTGTTGCTTGGGATGCTGATTGTGATGTGTTGCTACAACTGTGAATTTTTGTGAGCATATGCGGAGTCAATGTTAGGTGTGTAAAACGAAGCAGCCGAACCTGGATGAGTTCCTAGTTTCAGTTCTTAACTCTTAATCAGCAAGTAATGCTCCCTCTTAATTTACCGGTGTCGATTGATTTGGACTTTCAAATCACAGTGTTGATTTTGTTGGGTCACTACACTTTGTCTGCTTGTTTGAAATCGCTTCAAACTGTTGGACCATTCTAGCATCTATGCAGATGCTCTATTCCACACGCACCAGCCTTCTTTTATTGATTGTGATTTCTTAAAACTTATGAGACGGTTGATTTTGAAAGTAACTGTACCAGCTGATCGAACCTTTGGGTATAGAACCGGTTAGGGGTGCGGTTGAAAAATTGTTAAAGTGAATTTGATGAGTAGTTGTCGTCGACACCTAAGCGTTTGGGTGAACATCATACCATGAAGATTGTAATGTCTCAGTCCAATGATTAGTTTGCTGCAAAAATCGGACGCTTGAAAGTAATATTTCCACTTACGCATCTCACTACATCGGTACGCGAGGATCAGCTATTCAATATTCAACAAAGACTTGTTGGAGGATCTATCCATGATATTAACTGAATGTCTGAGGACCACCTTGGCAGAATCATTATCATGAGGTAGTGATTTTGTTCACTTGGGTATAGTTGTGTCGAAGAATAAATATGAGCTTCAATCAAGGCATATGAACTTGATTTTCGAGCTTAGATTATGACGGCGTTCAGGATGTATTTTTTAAGACTATCGGGAACCATCTTGAGGGTACAGAGCGAATATCCATCTGACAACGTGCTTAGCGAATAATCCCTGGGTTCGTAATCTAAACTTTACTTGTCATATAGAGGCATGTTCCTCTAATACTGCCAATGGAATACTTACAGCTTTGAGGTTCAATGAAGTTTTACCATTAGCCGATTGGACTCAATGGTGTTCTCTTGTGACGGATTGAACGTGGTCAAAAAAATACATTTGACTTGAAGCCAAAGGTCATATGGCCATGGATATGGGCTAGGACTTTTTAGGATGTATAGAAGTCCATATGAAGCAAATGGAGTCCAATAGGCTTGCGGAATAAAAAGAATGCTCCAATAGTATGTGTTGATTCATGAGAACATATCAGGTATATCATAATTTCTAACAGGTTCAGAGACGGTATTTTTTGCGATACGCGTCGCCCAGAGTTGTGAAAGAATTATGAAGCAATGTGAAAAGAGGAATCGGGGTAGTAAGAAAATCCTCCATGTGGTGATGGATCCCTGTTATGTAGAGAAAACAAGTGAAAAGTGCTAAAGCTATAAAATTGTCATTGCTGCTGACAAGCAATTAGTATGAGGCGGTAGCAAAGCGGAAATAATATAGAATAAACGCGAGGTCGCGTTCTTTCCTTATTTATACATCGTAGACAGATTCATGTGTATATAGGTGATGATGCACTACAAGTTTAGAAAAATACCTTGGAGAGTGTTGAAGGTATGTGAGATTAACCATATAGTGAGATGAAAAATAACCTAAAAGATCAACAGTACATATACGATGGCAATAACGCGTTAAGCAACCAACCAGGGATAGATAAGTCGGATCGAAGACGGTAACCAGCATATATTATATTGGTAAAGTTCGATAGTTCCAAAATGAACGATGTACTACAATTGTTATTAATAAGGTATAATACCTTTATATAAGCCCTCGCGGTCTATGTTTTTGAGAGTTTAGTCTACTAATTAGATACGGATAGAAATTTTCTCACTCTCGACGGAATACTCGAAAGGCATAAAGATGGGTTAAGAACGAGAATTGGTTAACGATACAAATAACACAAGTAAGTAAGATATAGGTATAGACTGACATAAGACAAGTTCTAATATAGAAGCGAATAAAGTCTCACATTGAAATGATATCAAAGACGATATGTAACTAAAAAGTTTATATAAAATAGGGCTAACTGATGATGCATAAAACGCTCAAGAGCATAATTAATTAAAAAGTATATAAATGGAAAAAACGATGGAGGTTCAGGAAAAAACAAGATCTAAGAGAGGCCCAATAAACTTAGAAATTAATTGCAGTTGTTATCGTAAGTACATTTTTAGCTACATCGAAGTATTTTTAGACCAATCTCTCCTAAGGCTATGATGGTCAATGCCATAAAATGCGATTGATGTAGTACATGAATAATAAAGCAAGACACTGCAGAAGGTTGTTATCATATATGACAACGTCAGGAAATAGAATTAGTGAAGGCTTAATCATCGGTGACATTTAAACAGAATAGTACTAAGTAGTATTTAATTTTTATTACAATAGAGTGTGAATATATTAGAGGATTTGATTTAATTGTAAAAATAAGATATATTTCTGAGAGATAGATATATCTATTTTGTATTTTATAATTGTTTATGGAAAAGCAAGTAAAAATTACATATTATAATTGAGAGGTTGGTTTAGTTTATGAGCATGATATATCACTAACTAATAAACAATTAAACGATCAGTTAAAAAAATATTATAAATAAGCTAATTAGGTGATTTAACAAATAGATAAAAATAGTACTGTGTTTATTAGATAAAACATCGAATTAAACTTAAATTCACGTATTAGATAAATATCTACTCTAGATGAAGATTGTTGCTTTTGAGTCACACTAGGTGATGATCTTGTATAATTATATACTAAGTACATTAGAAACGAAACACAACGTTCGAATTTTTAGTTTTATTATTATCTTTACAAATGCGTAGAAGCAGAAATTAAGAACGGCAAACTTGATATAGATGTTCAGATGAGGTTTTATATCTAAAAATTCTTATTGTAGAAGTTAAAATTTAATCATTTTTGGAAATTATTTATGGTTAAATAAAAATATTTAAAAAAATAGAGAGTAAATTTTTAATTAGGAGTAAGACGTTATAGGGTAGATATTATTGAACGTTACAGCATTCTAGACTGATATCAAGGACACGCTATAGAGTATTATTCTTAAAATAGGCAGTGTGAAATAAACATTAAAAGTGAATCAGCCATAATTAGGTAGAAAAAGGCAATGGTAAGTATGAGAAAAGACCATTACCACAGATGGTTATCGCTAATTCACACAATCATTAGTATTCCTAGACATATCAATCAGGGAGTAATAGTATGCCAAAAAAGCTAATGGATTTTTTTAATAGTACTTTATGACATGCGCATATCCAATCACAGAACCAAAAAAAAGAACGATCCACATAATGATCTATAATTCGATAGGCTACTCTACAATCAGAAATAACCACAACATAGTAGAATAAATATAATAGAGTTTAGATGCCTAAGTAAGCATAGTTATAGAATATGGCAAGAAGCAGATATTAGAACTACCACAGTACAAAGACATATTATAGAACTGAATATAAACATATTGTACTTGAGACTTAAGATTAGAAACAAATGAAATTAATGAGTAATATAAAATCACATAAAAGAAAATGTAGTATTAAGTAGTCTAACGAATAGTTAAGACTAATGATTTACAATAATTATTTAAGAGTAGGTAAGTAAATTTGAGGTTTAAGAAATTATAAAAAGTAATGGAATAAACTCTAATCGAAGTGTTTAGGGAAAAATAAAATTAATAAATTAAAGAAAGAATGTATATTATTTTAAAAAATTATATGTGTGTGATATATTATAGGTTATGTGTATATTATAATTTTCATGTTTATAATGAAATAAAGCACCTAATATAATTAGATCTATATGTCCCATATCTCTTATAAGGGACTGCTAAATATCTTTACTATTTAAATGACTAAGGTGTTCGTATCTTCTTTTATTCATAAAAGTTACAGAAAAAACTCAGGAAACTCTAATTATGGGTTTTTATAATAATAAAAAGAAAAAATCATATGTAGAGTACGAAAGCCGTCGGCTTTTATAACTATAGACGCGTGCTGAGCGTTATTGACCGTCGTTGACGGGCCGTCATGAAGATAAGAAGATATTATTCTAGAATAGAATAATGAAAAGCTGAGTCAAGTTGTGCTGCCTGATGCTATCGAGGAGTAACGATTTGACGAACGTACTGTCTTAAGTAACAGTTCTGAGCATATATAAGAAATGTACCAGAATAAGGCGCACGTTGTATTTGTTAGGACGCAACGTCTCTAGTCTTAATGAGTGACGATTATCGTTTGAGTAAAATGATAAAAAAAAAGAATGAAATAGTTGTAGTAAGATAGTTCATAAGTCTTTTGATCTGTTAATCGTGCTGCTAGAATAGAGTGCTTCAAATGATACAGCTGATTTGTATGATTCTATCAACGAAAATAGCCGATTTCTAAATATAGAATAATAACTATAAAAAGGTATCTGATTAAGAAAAATATCACATATTGTTATTGGAGGCGATGAAATTCAGCTGACTTTAAGGGGGGTTAGAACAGAGCGGCCTGAAAAAAGTGATAGTAAAAATAAAACCAATAGATAAAAAAAATTTTAATAAATGAAATAAATGTGGAAGTTTAAATAAAATGATAATAATAAAAAATAATAAAAAAGAAATTAGTTTGATTTTTTCTTGAGCTTCCATATTTAATTTGCTGCTTCAAAGGTAATTTAATCCTTAAATTTTGTACACACTTTTATTAATTTCTTGTATTTTCATGTGACAATGTCTGTGATTCTGTGTGCGTATGTAGTGGTGGTTATGAAACTTGAAACAAAGCATAAAAAATGTTGCATATCAAGCGTTTGATTAAATGCCTCAAAGAAAATATTCGACAATCTGGAAAATATTGTTTTCAAAATCTGTATATCAAGTGTTTGATAAAATGTACAAAAGGAACTACGTTCATTGTTTCGCTTTTCTATTTTTGTGCGACTATTATCCGAAAATGCTGTTTTAAGGGGTGTTTGTTTCGGCTTATGGCTTATATGATTTTGGGCTTATGTTTCATAAGCTCACTTTTTGTGGCTTATTTTATTTTGGAATTTTTTCGGAATTATATAAGTTTCTTATATTATAATAAGAAGCCTGTATAAGCCGAAAATTTTCAAAATAAGCCACAAAAAGTGAGCTTATGAAACATAAGCCCAAAATCAAATAAGCTATAAGCCGGCTATATAAGGCAAATGATAGGAAAATTGAAGTAGTCTATTTTTCAAGTATTTGTTTTTTACAAACCCTCAACCATCTTAATAGTTTTCGGTCATTGGCGCAAATTTTGCATATCAACCGTGCGATAAAATTTCTCAAAGAATTTTGGCAGCAAAAAGATGTATGGGATCCTATCTAGTTATGTCCTTTTAAATTGGGTTTTTGCGTGATTGTTAGGTTAACATTAAACAAGTGTTTGATAATATGCAATTAACACTGCTTTATACTCTTAACACATGTTGTTTGTAGCATGTGTGTACCAGTGGCGGAGCTTAAGATTTCTAAATAAGATGTGTAGAGAGTTAGGGACGTAAAGATGAGTGGGTCAACATAGGTTCGGGTCAGGTTGAACTATTAACATTTTTTTTGTCAATTGTAGGCAACTTTAATTCGTTCAACTCATTAGACTTGTTCCCCTTTTGGCTAATTTTGTAGAATTTGATAATGTGTTGTTTAGTTATGTAGCACACACTGTTTGTTTGTCGTGGGTTTCTGACTTTTCTCATACGGTTGAACTTGCCATTATCTGAGAACAGTTGATCGAATAAACATTTTATGTTACCAAGTTTAGTTCCGAGTTCTTTTTTCTTTGCACAGTTGATTAAATAGAGAAAACAATCATCTGAATAAAGAGGGTTTATCGGTTTACATTTCACTGTGACACAGATTCAATATCAATGTTTCTAACACATCCATGTACACATGAACAGGTGAGGTGGCAACAAAACCGATATAGTTATGGAACGACTTGGAGAAAATGAGATCTTCTCCATTTTTGAACTAATTTCCAACCCGGAGGACAAAAAATCATTTTCTAAAGTTTGCAAGATTTTCTTGAAAGTTGTGTGTTCTCACCTTCGGTCTTTAAGCACCGAGCTTCCTGATATGTTATATGATATGCTAATTACATCCCCGAAATTGGTCTCATTTGGATGTGGCAAAACACTATCGAACAACCATTTGAAACTGATAGCCGAGTCATGCCCCAATATCAAGTCCCTACGTCTCTATTTAGATGTAACATTCCGTATTTTCAGGTCATTTACGACGTCATCTATTTTACTAATTTTTTTTTTCGTACGCGTTTACTTTTAATTCTTATTATATAGTAAAATTGCGTAAACTAAAAATCAACAATTAACGTAAACAGACACCAAGCGAATTAAAGTTTTCGTCAAGCAAGAAATATATTATTTTTACGAAAGTAATAATCAACTTTTTATATTTTATTTTTATTTTGGGTTTTTTAAAACGTTTACGTTTCGTGATAAAAAGTCGTTTAGATACCCGACACCCACCGTAATTAATTTACGCTTCAACAAATGCTTATTTTTATTTTCAATGATCAAAGTTTATAAAACTTTTACCCACTTATCAAATGGGACGCCCTCATATCTATTCAAGAAGAATTAAGCAAAAAAGACCTATTCAATTTACAAGTTATACTTTTAAATTTAAATCTACAACTTCACTTTACATTATAACATTATACTTTCATTTTTTTTTGTTCAAATATAATTACTTTATTTAGCGAGTAGAATATTTCCTCCATAATTTCATGGGATGATTCACACTTTAGGGAACATAAGGACTTATAAACCATACCTAAAGTCTTGTACATCACTTGCCATTAAACCTAGCCATACATCACATCCTTTTGACCAAAGGCTTACATGTTTACTTGTAAGCTTCCATACTTATGACCATACTTTCCTTGAAACCCTCACCTTGTCTTTGACTAGTCATTATGGTATTTAAGGACTTTGCTAGTGAAATAACCCTCACTTCTCATTTTTTAAAGGTGTAAAACAAAAAACTCCCTCCTCCTTCCCCCCTAGCTCACAGCAAACAAACAAACCAACACCCAAACTCTTACAAAATTTATTTATCACATTTAGCCATACATTCTAAACATAGTCTAAGATGTCCTAAGAAGATTTGAAGGCTTGGTTAAGTCTTTAAAGTGTTAAGCAAGAAAAATGGAAGATTAGGGTTTAGGGTTTCAAGATCTTGCAAGCTTGGGTTTATAATCTAAACAAGGGTTTAGATTGTGTTGGTTATCATATTACATCACCATAAGGTTACCTAAAACCCTTTATGTCTTTACATTTATCATTTTATGTGTATATAAATTCTATGTAGTGAAATCACCATTAGGATGCTTTTAAACATGTAAAACATAAATTTTGCTTTTGTGATTTATAACTTTATACACTTATTAGTGTTATGTGGTTGAAATATCTCATGGAATGGAAAAACCCTAAAGTATGTAAGACATTATGTTAATAAGGGTTGAATGTGAAATAGGATTTATAACAAAGGTTAAGCTAAAAGTTATAAAAACGATTTTTTTTTATTTTGTTAACACACATTTTGAGGAAAAAACCCATTTAGGGGCTGTTTGGAATCGAAAATTGTACACCATTCTATTTATGATTTATAAGATTTCTTACATGTCATGGATCTGTGGGCATGTAGAGAACTCAAAAAATCAATTTATAACGAAAAAGATACGACGATTTCAAGTTTACGTTAAATATATACTTTTATAAAACTATTTTTATAAAAGTTACTATTCACCACAAAAACTTATACTTTTAAAACATCAATAAATCGATAAAATTTTAAAAACGATGACATGCTCGGAAGACATCGCTAAAAAACGAAGTTTAAAAAAACGAATAAGTTAACAACATTCTACGAGATTTACGATAACTAATTTATAAATATAAATATAATAAACTGTTATGAAACAGTTAAAAAATATATTCATCAAAAAGCTAGATTTTGAAAAATGTTATATTTTGATTAACTCGTTCTTAATACGAAGGCTGGATTTATGAGGTGTGAAGTAAGAAACGAAGAAACGGTTAAAAACGAGGAAAAGGTAGTTTACGCCTAAGTTTTACTAAAGTATACTTATAAACGTTTTACTTTATAAATATGATTTCACTAAAACGATTAGATGGTGATGTAGCTATATAGAATTATATGTGGTATTAGTTAATCAAAGTACTATATTACTAGGGAGTTTCATAATGAGGCCTCTTCGGGGTGGCGTATCGACGAGTTGTTGGATTTACGATTTAAAGTGTCCTAGCTCCTCATACGTCATAATGACCTCTTAATTAGGCTAGCCCGACGATAGTATGATGAGTTGTTACGACCTATAAATAATCAAAGTGTTTAGTACTTATACGACCTATATTGGATTAGGTTGCCTTTGGATTCCTTCGTGACACATTTTTCTATTGTGAATACTTGTTGATTACCATTCACTCGAGGTGAGTTCATAGCCCCCTTTTTACTACGTGATTGTTTTACAAAATCTACGGGGTGAATTACATTGCTTGTTTTACTATTGACACAAGTTTTTTCTAGTGGTTTTCAACGTGCTTTACAAAGTGTATGTTCCATATTTACTGTCTGAATATTATTTGCTAAGTTCCTTATTGCGTGATAGTCCCTATTTATCAATGAAAAACCGGTAATTGTAAATTGTAGTAAGCGCTGGAGTGTTGTGGATAAGATCTAACGGGATACAAATTCCCCACCTTTTTTGGGTCTATTGTTTGATTAGGTGATTTAACATTGAGAGGTGTTATGGTTGTTGGCAAGCATCTATATTCTGATTGGGGCACAAATCTAGTTTAAGCTTCTGGGGTCACTGAGTTACGTGCAAATAATAAACGTTTGACTTCTGAATGTGTTACAGAGTCTACTATTAGTTCGATTCTTGTGGTCTTCCTTTTTACCGATCAACCTTATGATTTCACTCAAACCTTTGTGTACTTTTAGATAGTAATTTCAGGTCCTAGGGTATGAAGATTGGACGGCGAAAGTATAAGCAAGGAAAGCAGGTAGACGAAGTAGAAGAGAATTAATACACAGTTATGAAGCAATTAGTAGAAAAAATAAGTTTCTATTAGCGGAACAAAGCAGAATTTAGCCGTAGCGCAGCAATATAAAGCTTTCAGAAGCACTACCCCTCAATATATGAAAAGCCGTACTAGAATAGAAAGCCGTGACGGATATCAATGAAGATGGATTCTATGTTTTATCTATATTCAATGCACTTTTATTATCTTTAAAAACTTAAGTCTCCTTAAAAACTTAAGTCATCTTTTGGGTATTATGAAGTTTTTGTTTAATTAAGAATGTTTATGACTTTTAAAACTTATGGGACCTAATGTATGAACTCTGATATTTTGCTATGGCGTCGAATGAAATCTTGTCTTAAACGTCCATTTATGGTCGTTTCCTATATCGTGATTGTTGTACTTTGACGTAGCACCCCATTGTTACCATTCCGCTGCTACCAGATTTTGGGGGTGTTACATTAGAAGACCTTGATCACGAGGAGGGTAAGTTGGAGTTTGATGACGTTGGCTTGTGTGCAATCGCGAATGCTTGTATTCATTTGGAACAGGTGAATCTAAGTGGCAGGTTATGCTTTAAGGAAATAGGAATCGTTTCCCTTGTAAGATCATGCAAATATTTAAGTATGTTATCTTTGGATAACTGTGTAAATGTCACTGACAAATCATTGAAAATGATTGGAGAGGCAACTTGTTTAGGAGTTTTATCTTTGCGAGGTTGTTATTTGATTAGTGATTTGGGTTTGGAGTATTTTGTGGATGGGGATTTAAAGTATTCTCTGGCGAGACTCTTTCTAAATAATTGTGATGGGATAACGAATAATGGCATTGTCAACTTGCAGAAGTTGGTAAGTCTAAGAACCCTGTGGTTGTCTGGGTGTCGGGTTCATATCAGACTATGGGGTTGTGGCCCTATGTGAGCTTCCATATATTGAGCATTTAAATCTAAGTTATTTGGTCAATCTAACGGACATTTCATTGCGTGAAATTGGTAGCAAGTGTTTGGAGATGAGGATGTTACGTCTGAAGGGTTGTGAGAGAATTACTAATGTTGGTTTACGTGCATTTTCTGGTCATCAGAAGTTAAGTATCCTTTCATTAGTATCATGTTACAAGCTCTCTTTGGAAGATGTCAAGCCAATTGTTATGTCCTGCCCAAATCTCAGGTTGTTGTATCTCAGTACGAACGTCATGATTACTTTAAAACCCTACGCTGTAAGATATATTGGGAATGACATCTTCGTCAGTTGTCACTACCAGTTTATCTGGGATTTCTGTCTGTATGTTATTTCTAAACTTGTGAGCACTTTGGTTTCAAACTGGAAAACAAGAAGTGATGTATGAAGCAGCCTTGTGGAATACTTTTGTTTGGTTTGTCCAATAATCATTTACGCTTGTTAGGTACATTTATGACATTTTCGCATCAAGATTATCTAGTAAGACTTTTGTGATAACAGACACATATCAAACATACACATATTCTATGCTCTATATTCCAACTAATAGTCACAAAAGAATCTACCTTGAACTTAATCAATGGCTATAGATACTTTTAATACTATCTATAACACTTTAAAGATTAGTACACACTTAAATGGAATTGCACCATCCCGTTTACTGTTGTTCCTAATGACGGATAATAACCTGCAGTTCCTATCACGATTGATATCATGTTTATAGAGAAGGCATGCCACAAAATACCCCTCGTTCACTGTCGAGCCCTTCCTTAAGACATTCATCTTTACGAAGAGTGTTGATCCTTGGCATTTGTATCGTTCTCTTTAATCCACTCAATAAAACTGTTTAGATTACTGTATGAGCATCCGCCTTTATTAAAGCTATTTGTAATCTTATCTTTGATATCCAAGGCCTTGTCTCTGAATGTTTGTTCACTTAGCAGATGTTCTCTATCTTACTTGTTATTTCTTCTTGAGTAATGATACCTGCTTCATTTTTAGTAAATCCCAATCCGGTCTTCTAGATGTCACAAACATAAGTTTCGTTGTGAAATTGATCAGCAAAGTATGGCCAGCATAAAAATGGGAGTCCGTTTATTACACCCTCGATAGTAGCGTTCCAACCACAGTGACTTGTAAAACAAGCTATAGAAGGATGAGCTAGAACCCTTCTGTTGTGGGGCCCAACTGACGATTCTTCCACGAGAGCTTATCATTTCAATAAATCCAAGAATGGTCTGTACCGGGTCGCACCACCCACAAGAATGGTCTGTTGCTAAGCTCAAGACCAAGTGCCAGTTCTTGAAATTGAGTTTGGTTGAAACTAGTGAAGCTACCAAATGCAATATAAATTACTAAACTTGGTGGTTGCTGATCTAGCCATGCCAAGCACGCGGAGTCTTCTTGCCAGAATTGGCAGGAGCTTTGGGTACAAGCTGAATGGTGCAAACTCGAGCTCAGTTGTTGAGTTGCATATAAACCAATCCGTCACTCTAGAAGCTTCTTCAGCTTCTATTACTACTTGGAAAGCTGCTTCTATAGTAGCCGCGTCAGGCTCAGGTTTTATAGGCGGCATGGTTTCTGACAGCTGGATTATTTGATCGCTTAGAGGAACTCCTACAATAAGAATTTCAAGATTTATTAGAACATGTTAAGAATTTCGTTAAATAATTACTAATATTATAGATAGATGGTCTTTTACATACCACTATTGTTTATAATTCCATCATCAATCAGTTTCTGAAAGAACAGCATGGAAGCCAATGTAGTAACCAAGGCAGGCCAGAAAGTTGCCCTTCTAATTTCCATATTTTTCGCAACCCGTATGGCCCACCCCATGCAAGCATCAGCGATAACACAGGTGACTTTATCACCATCTTTTTTGTTAATCGTCACTTCAAGCTTTCCCGACATTATTTGTAATATTGACAAGGTCAACTTACAAATATCACTTCTGTCCTCCCATGGTTGTAAACCGTCAGGGATCGACACCATCTGCATTAGATCCCCGAAACCATCTTTGTCTAGCCAGTTGCTTGTCACGAGTTTGTGATTGACCTCTGTATTTATGAATGTAACGTTTACTCCTTGCTTGACTAAACGTTGAGCAAGCTCCATTGTAGGAATTACATGTCCTTGTGCAGGATATGGTACTACTAGAACATGAGGTGTTGCCATGATTTAAAAAAAAAGGTCTGTTGGTGTTATCACTTTATTCAGTTCCAACATGAGAATGATAAGTTTTCTAGAGGATCTGGAAGTGGAAGTAGTCGAGGTGGGCGTGGCGGCTATACGAATCCAGATTCTACTCTGAAAAAGTTTTATAAGGCCAAATGTGATGAATAAAATGTTGCCAATATGGTTCTTAAGAATATAGTGTTTTCTTCCTTTGTTACCGAATGATGATCTTTATTTACTATCTTTTCCTTTTCTCATAGTTGCAATATAAGTTTTCATTACTTTATTAAGTTTTGTACACAACAATATCATACATAAACGCTCCGCCACAACACGTTGGTTTAAAAACTTCGTTTTTAAACAACAAACAAGCACACTAAAAGCGTAATTTTTAAAAGAAGCCCAGCCCATAACAAATTAAACTTCAAAGTTGGGCTGCCCACAAATAATAAAGGGTTAAGCCGTTAATGCGTAAAGAAAAGAAAATGAAAATTTTGTAAATAGACTTTATAGCTATTTTGCAAAAATGAACAACGTAAATATACCATTTACAAATGGGAAGTGATATGCACACCACAAAATTACATTTGCAATGCATATGGTACAACACCACATATGAATTTTTGTGATGTGCATATCACTGGCGGTGGATTAAAGACAAGTTATTAATCAACGACTTTAGTTTTGACACATGTATCAAAAGCGCGCTATGTTTATATGATTTTTTTTAATGACACACATGCCACATATGAACGCACTAGTCGGTGCGCTTCGTTTAAATTAAATAAAACGCAAATCAATTAGCATGTGCGCGCATGCAAATTCGGCGCTTTGTTTCGAACTAAAAGGTGCACGCATTTAGTTTAAAAGCTAGAAAAAACACAAAACGTCAAAGTTAGGCGCGCTTCATTTTAAAAGCTGATAACGGTGCACATAAGATTATTTACCTAGCGCACTCCTTTTTTAAAACACAAAACGCCAAATAAACTGGGTAAATTAAAAGTATTTTGAAATTTATAAAACAACACTTTTTTATTTCATCGATGGTTTTTATATATTGTTTATCAGCTCAAAGCATGCTTGGTTGCTTGTATGCTTTTTGCTTGTGTGTTTGTTCTGCTTGCTTCTCGTTATATTTTATTTTTATTGAACCTTTCATCTGTACAATTTTAATGGTCAGAGATCTCATTGGAAGCCGTCTCTTTACTGCACGGTTTATCCTGATTATAAGAGTAGGATTTGTCGACATTTAACATCCCTTTTATCCCGTTTCGACAAAATCGTGTTAGTTGTTTTCAGCTCAAATATAACATCCACAAATATTTATTGTTTAATTTTCCTTATTCAAAATCTTGAAAACCATATCCATTAATTGACATGATGTTACATTACATTATTTCTAACTAAGTTGGTGTTTGTTTTTCATAAGGAGCCTTTTAATAGCCTCTTAATCTGACTCATTCAGACGCGCTTAGACATTTGGCTCATTAAGAGCATTTGTTTTTTTTTCTCTCGTTCAGACGCGGTCAGAGGCTGAAACATCTTAACCAACTAGATGTGGATGGGGGTCTTGATGCCTCTTAATGTCTCTTCACTCTTTATTCTTTTCTTTTCTTTAGTTTTTTTTTGTTTGTTTTTTCTCTTTGTTTTGTGAGATATATTTTTTACTCTTCTTTTAATATTGATATTCAGTTAATAAATATTAATCTTTTTTTTGTTAAATAAATAATGCTCAGAATACTAATGATGAAGATGCTTAAACATTTTAAAGTTTTTCAAACAATAGTAATATATAATTAGTTTGTGAAATTAAATTGTGGCCCGTATAATTTGTACGTGAGCTTAAATTTTTCATTAATAAGTATTTTAATTGTAAATTGACAATCTTAAGTATACCATCAAATTTTATTTTTCGCAATCTTATGATTGTAAAGTTAATTTTTAATTTTATTTTGAATGTTTTTTAAAACACACATGAGAGTACAATATATGACTACTTTATGAGAATAAATTGCGACACAAAATTTTGAATGTTTTCTAAGAGAGTTTTATTCTCACGTTGTACAACTATGTTAATTTTATGACTAAAATGCTCTATATAATTTTTAAACATGTTTATGTTTCGTAAGAATAAACTGATTTGTGCTTTTATCGTTCAGACATTTAAAAAGTAAAAAACAAACAATATCATTTCATTCAGACATTTGCGCATCAGATTCAGATGTGCGAATCAGATTCAGATTCAGAGCCTCTTAATAAACAAACAGCACCTAAGTAAAAAATGTCCAACATAAACCACTTAAGCACTAAATCCTAATTATCTAACTGATTCAATATGAGGCTAGGAGGCGGATTACTTGGAGAAGTTAAGTGCAAGGTACATCACCCTTAAGCCAAGCTAAAAAGGTTCAAGTGGATTCCTATGCTTACTTCCACATGATAGCACCTCCAAATACTGTCCTTATCATACACATAAAAAAATGCTTATCATTATGGATGTACATACTGTGCTTATCATACAGATAAAAAATGGTTTTTATTTTATTTACTTGATAGGATGTTCATATGTGCTTACGGAAATATGAAACAGCTAACATAGTTTTTTGAATTTCTTGTGTTAGTTTAACCAAAATATTATAGATATGTGAGCGCCTAAAAGTTAAAAACACAACAGATTAAACTTTTATAAATGGCCAAAGATTTTATGAAAATTGAACTAAGCTATTGGTTAAACCATTCTTTCGACTTAAGGATTGAATTATATTGACTATACCAAATATTTTTCAAGTTCAAAGATATGATAAGACATCAACTAAAAAACCTTTTTTGGCAACCAATAACATGCCATTTTTTAACATCTACCAACACGCCAAAGGTCATATAGGATCCCAACAATTTGTATAGACCCAAGGGAACCAATCATAGCCATTCATTTTTTTCATCAAAATAAAAAACCCACTTTCCACCTTTTTTTAAAATTAAAATATCTACCACACCGTTAATCGTTACGCAAAACAAAATATACCATCGCGACGAGAATTAAATTATCTTTATTATAGGGGGGACACTATGATACTTTTTTTTCCCCTAGACGAACTTTTTTTTATGATTTATGACAGTCATATAGATTTTGATGAATACATATATGATTTATGAAATATATATGTTTTATGAATCTATATGATTCGTTCTTCGAATCATATATGATTTGTCATACGAATCATATATGATATTTCGTTAATTAGTGACTGAAAACAAAATTGAAAAAAGTTTGTCGGAATCACATATACATAATTTTATGAAATCATATATGATTTTGAAATCATATATGAATTTCGTTGTATGGATTCATATATGATTCGTTATCCGAAGTCAAATATGATTTCGCCATTCGTGACTGAAAAAAAAAAATCGAAAAAAAAAATTCCTGAAAGTATATCGTTGTCACCGTCTACTTGAAAAGATAAAAAAATACTCGTCGCGATGGTGTATTTTTTGTCGTGTGACGATTTACCGTTTGTAAGATATTTTATTTTAAAAAAAGAGGTGAAAAATGAGTTTTTTTTATTTTTGATGAAAAAATGAGTGGCTAGGATTGGTTCATTGGGTCTATGACAAATGTTGGGTTCTACATGATCTTAACTACCAACCATGCAATCCTTTTTGCTGACAGCAAAATTCATGTCAGCAACAAACCACCCCATTTGGGCATCAAAACAACAATCAAAACACCCTCAAACAAAACCTATTCGACTAAAAAATGCAACCAAACACCCAATTTTATTAGATGAAACAACCACCAAAAATTCGTTTTTGACTGAAAAAAAAAGCAAACCAAACAGCCCCAAAACCGCAGGTGTTTTGACAAAAAAACAACAACCACCGAACACCCTTTTGTAACTGAAAAATAACAACTAAACATCCACGATTTGACTGAAAAAGTAGCAACTAAACATCATGAACAACAACAAATCATATTCTTGTAAACTTACCAGCACATCTTTGAACCATACTCTTATAGTCTGGTAATAACTTTTAAAACACAAGCCAAAGATCTCTTGCTACTAATGTAGGAGTACCTGTTGGTGTACTCTTCTAAGTTAATGCTCCAGTTGTGTAAGCAAAATCCTACTACTTTCTGGCAGCTAAAACAGGATTATAACCTCATATCACAAAGTAGATTGTCATGGTTGCAATCTGCCTTTGCCCCCGCTTTGTTACTCCAACCCAAATCAACATCACCAAATTTCCTTTTTGCAATTCCTGCTAATAATCAGTGGGCCTCAAATTTTAGAGTACAGAAAACAATTGACAGCTTCTCTTTTACGCAATAAATGACGACAAAAGCAATATGTGCATAAAACTATTAATACGGGTATTGAGTACAATCAATGTACGCATTGTGAAAAAAAATCGAGGCTTTACATACCTGGGTTGATCGGAAATGGGTGAACGATGGTGACAGTAGCCGGAGAAGAGGGGTTGGGATGGCGGTGACTCTTGTGTTATTGGGTGAGGTGTGTGTTTTGAGCGGTGGAAAGTGAGAAAAAGTAAACAGGGTTACCGGAGATAGGCCAAGTAGAGATGGGCCAACACATGCAAGCCAACGTTAGCCCACATACAAAATGACAATGGGGAGTGTCGTATTTGTTTTGATAATTAGTATAGTACTGGTTGGATACCCGCGCATAGCGACGGCGATAAAAATTGTTAACCCAACTCGCTCCGTAATTCCCTACCCGCTTACAGAATTCGTTTGTTTGGGTTTCCGTAGATTTCCCGCAACATCATATTAACATCATTTTCGCTTGTATAAAGACTCACACACCTCTCTTTGCCCATTATACATTGTCTCAAAAGTTTATATCTTTTACGAATCAAGTTGTATTCAAATTGAAGTTATTTGTTAAAAAAATTCAAAATAAACCCACTAAAAATGTGAAAAGCTAAAAATTTATAAAAATATATCAAAATGGATGTTGAATTAAAAATCACGGAATTTTAGAAAATACGATGAAATTAGATCATAAAAAAAATAAATAGATAAAAAGATATGTCAAATTGAAAATAAAAGTGATATTTTAATTAAGAAGTGACACATGTCACTCTATGATGTGATTTTCTAAAATAAGATGGATGGTCAAGATTGCACCTCCTTATCTTAATTTTTGATGGGACCCACATTGTAAATGTTTTATATAATAGTATTAGATAAAAAGCATGATTTCACGCGCGTTGACGGAGGGCCGTTATTTTTCGCGCTGTTGTTGTGAGGAATTAAATTTTTTTTTTCGGAGTTTTATTTTTCAGTCTCATGTTTAATAGTTGTTTTGTTCGTTATATTATATGACAATCGCGCGGGTTTTTTTTTGGACCCAAATCGATAAAAGTCGTGTAAATAGTTTGAAAATGAAAGTACTTCCCGTAAAAAAAATTTCTTATTTTTGGCCAAAGAAGGAAAGGGGGATTATAAAGTTTGTTTTTGGGCTGATGAACAGTAACCGAGCCCAGTGGGTCGGGTACTGTTCATTTTACAGTAGCACGAAGTCAAAAACGCAAGATTACCTGCGCGTTGTTGCGGGTGTTAATTTTTCGCGCGTTATTATGAGGGATTAAAAAAAAATCGGGTTTATTTTTTCGCTCTCATGTTTAATAGTTTGTTTTTGTTCTTATATTAAATGATAATCGCACGTTTTTTTTTGTTTTGGCCCCCCCCCCCCCCCCCACCCCCCCCCCCCCCCCCCCCCCCCCCCCCCCAAGCCCCAAGGCCTGATAGAAAGTCGTTAAATAGTTAAAAATGTGAGTAGTCCCGTATATTATAATAAATTCTTATGTTTTGCCAATGAAGGGAGGGGGTATTATAAAGTTTTTTTTGGCGGATTAATGAACAGTAACCGAGCCCAGTGGGCCGGGTACTGTTCGTTTTACTGTAGCACGCAGTCCAAAACGGCGACGTATCACTTTTCAAATGTGTATTACCATAATGCCATCCCTACACACCAGTAATGGACCACGTATCACAATTGGGCCACCAAGTTTTAGCCCAACTGCCTCTGATACAAATTATGGGTTGGGTCAGAACATGTCTCATTATAATGTGGTTTCGGGTCAGCAAATACGGGTCAGACAGCAAATACAGGTCATCCGCAATATTCTAACCGTTGGGTCAGTTTGCTTACACTCGAGAAACGGATATTTTGCCTAGGCCTTTAGCACTATGACTCCTCATGATTCATATACTGTGCTTCTTAGAACATGGATGCAGGTGTCAGTTCTCATTTTAATGACTCCGTTAATAATCTTAGTGATACTTTTAATACGTGTATATATTCATGATTATTCTATACCCGTCACCAACACTGGTAATAACATTTTGTGTACTCATGATAGATCTCTTCACCTTAATAATGTCCTTATAACTCCTAACATTGTCAAAAAAATTATTTTTCGTTCGTCAATTTTTTTTGATAATAATTGTACCATTGAATCTGACGCTTTTGGTTTTTCTGTAAAAGATTTCATGACCCGTTGGTGCTCCTCCGTTGTGATAGCATGGGGGATCTCTACCCAGTCACGAAACCTTCTCATATCCCTCAAGCGTTTCTAACAAGTCAACATGCGTGGCACCAACGACTTGGACATCCAGAAAGTGAAGTGTTACGTTGTCTTATTTCTAGTAATTCCATTTCGTGTAATAAAATGAAACCTCCCATACTTTGCCATGCTTTTCAGCTTGACAAGCACGTGAGGATTTCGTTTTCAAGTTCAAATACATTCTTTAAGTCTTGTTTTGACATTGTTCACTCGGATTTGTAGACTTCACCCATTCCGAGCCTTTCGGGTTTTAAATGTTATGTCTTATTCTTATATCATTGTTCTCATTTTATTTGGGTTTATTCGTTGGTTAATAAATCAGATGTTATGTCTAAATTTGTGTTGTTTTGTAACTTTGTTAACACTCAATTTAAGTGTGAAAGCAGTCTTTTCAGTGTGATCATGGTGGTGAATTTGACAACCACGCGTTACATAAATTATTTGCCTCTAAAGGCATTCAATTACATTTTTCTTGTCCAAAAAATCACAACAAACGACAAAAGTCCGAAGTATGATACGAACTATTTATAATCTAATTCGGACCTTACTATTTCAAGCTCACCTTACTTTTTCATGCTCACTTTCCACTAACAAATTGAGTCCTCAACCCAAAATGTTTGAGGAGATAGTGAGCTTGAAAGTAAGGTTAGAATGTGAGTGTTGATGTGTGTATCATTCTTTCGGAGATTACCATTTTGTTGGAGGTTTTGGACAAGGAAATCGAAACTGGAATGCTTTGGTGGCAAAATATTGTTATGTAAGGCGTGGTTTGTCATATTTCACCACATGATGCACACTGAATGACCTGAATTTTTCACATCTTATTGAGGTGATTAAAAAAGTTACGAAATAACACTAAATTAGCCAAGACATCCGATTTATTTTTTAACGGATAAAACAAACAAACTGCGAATATTGATCCTAGAATCAAAACATAGCATTTTAAACCCATCAAGACTCGGATAGGGTGAAGTCCAACATCTTCCAAGTGAACAATCTCAAAAAAAGAATTAACCAATGTGTTGGAACTAACCAATGGAAGCCGCACGTGAAGCATGCCAAAGAACGAGAGGTTTCTCTTTGTTACACAAAATGAAATTACGAGAAATAAGACAACATAACACTTCACTTCCTGGATGTCCAAGTCGTTGGTGCCAACGTATATGTTGACTTGCTAGAAATGCATATGAGGAAGGGGAGAGGGTTTCTTACGGTAAAAGATACCCCGTGCTATCAGCATCGGAGAAGCATCATAAGGATGTCATGAAATCCTTAATAGAAAACCAAAAAAAGCGTCAAAATTGACGGTTACAATTTTTATCACGATACAACTGACACTGACAACTGAACAAAAATTATTTTTTTACAATATTAGGTGTTATGAGAACATTATTAAGGTGAAGTGGTTTGTAAGGAGTAGGCAAAATGCTATGGCCAGTGTTAGTAACGGTTATAGAAGAACCGTCACTAACCGAGACAGATGGATATCGACACATATTAAAAAACATCATTAAGACTATTAATCGATATCATAAAGGAGCACTCGCACCTGTATTCATTTTCATGCTACCGTAGTAGGTTGGGGTGGCAATTCGGGTCGGTTTCGGTTTGTTGTGCGGGTTGGGTTGTCGGGGTTTGGCGGTGTCAAAAAACTTCATCCCGAAACCGACTGTTTACATTAAACGGGTCAGGTTATGGGTTGTCTTCGACCTAACCTTGTATTACCTTCAACCTGAACACGACCCATATAACCCACTTAATTAAACAGGTCAGGCGGGTTAATCAGGTCAGGCGGGTTAATCAGGTCAACCTTTTTAAATGGTTAAAATTTGAGTTCCTAGCTCCTATAACACCCCTGCTAGAACTAATCATATATTGGACCAAGATCCCCTTGTCAGTACTTTTGGAGACACCCCGTTGTAATGACGTTTTAGATTACCAGTACCACTATAACTTTCTGTTGAATAAACCTTATTGCATTTTTTACACTTACAAACTAGAGGCTGGTCGGGCTTTTCAGGATCTTGTTCAATCAAGACAAAATAATCCCAAACCTTGGAGATAAGTTTTCTTTTCCATTTTTTTGGCCTCGAGGTACTTGCAACACCTTCTGATTGAGTTGGCTTTCCTATTTCCTCAACTGAATCATCACTTTCATCACTGATATTCATCGGGTGTGCGTCACCGTTATCCATTTTCTAGCTAAAAAAGACAAGAAACACAATGTTAAATTAGTTTTTTTCATTTTTTTTCACCTACGTATACAAAAAGTCAACAAGATCCATAGATAATTTACATGTTATTTCATTATTGCATGCATATGTAACAAAAAAGATAACACAATATTAGATAAAACACGTTATAGCCATACCTAAACTAGTGAAGTTATGCCTTGGATTTCGATGGCAGTGGTGATGAACTGTAAAAGTGTATTTTTTTATGGATAAAGAGAGAAAATATTAGTGGTATCGGAACTAGGCTAAAAATGAGAAGTAAACATGATAAGTATGAAACTAAATCTATGATAAATTTTGTAGTACAAAAAAGTTGATATGACTAGAGAAGACAAAGGGATACATTTCCAACTTCCAAGACCTGCCTTTTCGATATCTACATAATTTCAACTTTTAAAGTAACTCATTTTTATATATATTTTGTAACTACTCGTTTGATTTGAACTAAGAATTAAAACATGTGTATTTATTTTTATATTGTTTAAAAGTTATTCGGGATGTGGGGGTCGACCGGTTTTTAATTATTCTTGTGTCCCGTACCTGAACCCGGTTAATAAAACGGGTCAATCAGGGTCGACCCAAAAACGACATGGAACCTTATTTTAGCCTCACCCATAACCTGTAATTTTTTTTGGTCGTCTTCAGGTCGGGTTTCGTGTCGTGTCAGAAATTGCCACCCCTAGTAGTAGGATCTTAAAGAGTCATGGCATTAAAAGCATGCGGCAAAATAGCCTCGTGCCCTGGGATGGCAGCGGAACCGGAGTGACCAACCTGTGTACGATTAAAACTACCAAATGCATTCTGGGCCACTGGTAATGGTGACGGTGGGCTCTGACCTGGGGACACGTGACTGGGCTGATGGAATAACAGGACCATAGGAGGGTTGTCCAAAATGAGGAAAATGCATGGGCTGTGGTGGGTAGCTTGGCGGGCCAGTATAAGCGGATATGGGCTGGGCTGGGCTACAATTGGTAGCATGATATACCACACCACAGGATGTGCATTAGGATGTTGTCCAGTATTAGTATTTTACATTCCTGGATTTTGACTAACATTATATTATATTATACTCTTACACATTAGAGAATCAAAACGACCCCGTTTTTACCCCTACCACTGTTCATCGTAAGCACTGTAGCTACAGTGCTACAGTGCTGGGCCAAAAAAACCCAAAAAATTTAGCCCAAAAATTTGGGCCGGCCCAATTAGTTTTTTTTTTTTTTTTTTTTAATTCGCGGGCACAAATTAGGGAAGAAAAAAATGTTACAAAAGTACCGACGCATTCAGATAAAAAAATATCCGCGGTAACATTTTCGAATTGACTTAAACAGTGTCATTTTACACCATGAGACCAAAAAAAAACTTCGAAAAAAAAAATAAAAAATAAAAAAATAAAATTTTAAACGCGATTCGCCAACAAGCCGTAAGACCATAAAAAAACTACTAAACACGATACTGAAAAAGTAAACCCGCACTATTAAATATGAGACCGACAAAATAAACTCGCACAAAATTAAAGGAAAAAAAAGAATTAATGGTTTATTGGCCACATTAGAGATCTAAACGACCCGTTTTTACCCCTACCACTGTTCATCTTAAGCACTGTAGCTCTGTAGCTACAATGCTGGGCCAAAAAAACCCAAAAAAAAATTTAGCCCAAAAATTTGGGCCGGTCCCTCCAATTAGTTTTTTTTTTTTTTTTTAAAATTCGCCGGCACAAATTAGGGAAGAAAAAAAAATGTTACAAAAAATTCCTGACGGAATTCAGATAAAAAAATATCCGCGGTAACATTTTCGAATTGACTTAAACAGTGTCATTTTACACTATGAGACCAAAAAAACTTCGAAAAAAAAATAAAAATAAATAAAAATAAAATTTTAACGCGACGCAACAACGCGTAAGACCATAAAAAAAACTACTAAACACGATACTTTGAAAAAGTAATAACGCACTATTAATATGAGACCGACAAAATAAACTCCACAATTTAAAGGAAAAAAAAGAATTAATGATTTTATTAGACTATTGATGCCACTATTCATTTTAAGCACTGCAGCACTGTTACAGTGCTGGGCCAAAAAGAAGCCCAAAAATTTGGCCCGGACCAATAAGTTTAAAAAAAAAAAAAAAAATTATTGGCACAAAATATGGAGGAAAAAAATGTTATAAAAGTACCGACGCATTCAAATAAAAAAAATACCCGGTAATATTTTCGAATTGATTAAACTGTGTCATTTTACCCATAAGGGACCAAAAAAAATTTCGCAAAAAAAATTAAAAATTCAAAATTTTAACGCCACGCAACAACGCGTAAGACCATAAGAAAAACTACTAAACACGATACTGAAAAAGTAAACCCGCACTATTAAATATGAGACCGACAAATTAAACTCGCACAAAATTAAAGGGAAAAAAAAGAATTAATGACACGCAACAACGCGCGAAAAACTAACGTCCCGCAGTAACGCGCAGGAAAAAATAAACTTACACTATTAAACATAAAAAAAACGTGCGAAAAAACAAAATAAATAAATAAATAAAAAAAAAAAAAATTAACGCCCCGTAACAATGCGCAAAAAATTAACGTCCGCAGCAACGCGCGGATATCTTTGCTTGTTGTATTAAACATAAATTGAATTTAGAAATCCTGTACTATGTTGGTATAAGTTTTTTAGAATTGAAAGTGTACGGAATATAATTTCGAAAGGGAATAATGCATTAGGAGACCATTTAAGTTTCTAACTTTTTTTGGTATACTTACACTCATTTGTTAATACAATTTTTCATTCGTGAAACTATATGTTTCCTGTTAAGACAAAATGTTGGTGGTTTGTGTGACACTTTTGGTTCGGTTAAGGAAGTGTGTTCTTGTTCATTCTTAGTGGCTTGTAGCCTTGTAATGTTTTGGTGTATTATAACTAACGGAAGTACCAAACCACATGATCCATGTGGTTTATTCGTTTCTCGAAACGACAAAAAAAAATCAATAACCGAGCATAACTATGACATTGTAAGGAGGCGTGATGTAACACCCCACCCGAGAATGAGCCAAATTTCACACTTATGGCATCAAAACAAACGCAAGCGGAAGTCTTTATTCATAAAATGGATCAACAATGTTCACCAAGAAAACTAAGGAAATAAGTACATCATGACTTCTAAACGAACATAATTCTAATCTCCAAAGTCTAAACGAAAGATAAATCCAGCTTCAATGTCTAAACGACTATAAAAGAGATAGGAAAGCTATCATCAATTCGGTCCACTAAGAGCTCCTAAGCACTCTTCACTCATAACCCATCTTCCCTCTTATTACCTGCCACGAAGAAAAGAAAATGCGGCTGAGCTCAGTGACTAGATATAAACGAAACAGATAGATCAAACATATATAGTAAACGAAATGGAATCAGAGATTTTATATATCATCAGAACTGAACGAATAAGTAGCCAAACAAAACATATTTTACAAAACATGAAACTAAAATCACTTTACTTATCGCAAGTCTTGGTAGAAAAAAAAGTTATATTTGACATATTTTACAAAGTTAATAGAATCAAATACCAACAACCATATCTATAAAAAACACTGTGATCAATTGTCATTCAAAATGAACGGGCCTCATCCAACATCCCAACACCCCAATTCCAAAAATCTCCACCACATCTCGATCACGATTTTTGTAACCAATTTTCCAACAACAGTGTCTTCTAAAGATCTATGGAAGCTTTGTGATAGGCAAGGAGTGGTTGCAGATGTGTACATCGCACGAAAGTTATCAAAATCAGGTCGTCGCTTCGGATTCGTTCGTTTCATCAAAAACCCAGATCAAGCGAATCTATTGGAAGATCTAAACAAGATCTGGATTGGGAGTCATCATCTGTTTGCTTCAATTGCACGCTTCGATCGAAAACAAAACTCACAACCGAATCAATCTCATCAGAAACAATCGAATAACACTAAACCTCACGAAACGGGTCACGCTAGTCACACAACGGGAGGACGATCTTATGCATCTGTATTGAATGGTAAGGAGGGGACTCAAAAGCCAGTATTGGCTGGGCCAATAACAAAAAATATCACCCTCGAAAACTCTGATTTATTGGAATTATCTGATACTTCAAGTGTAGTTCTCGCAAAGGTAAGGGATGTTCATCTAATAATTAATATTTATCGCGTTTTAAAAAAAGAGGGATTCTCTGATTTCAAGTGCAAATACATGGGGGGACTCTGGCTCTGGATTGAATTCAGCAGTGACGAGTCAAGGTTAAAGTTTCAAAAAAATACGGAGATGGAATTGTATTTTACCCAACGAAAACTTGTTTCACATAATTTCATTCCCGATGAGCGAATGATCTGGATCGAAATAGATGGACTGCCACTCAATGCATGGACTACTAATGCATTTAAAAAGATAGCAGGCAATTGGGGAGAAACGGTTTTTGTAGATGAAGACGCTGATGAAAATATTGCAAATGGAAGGGTATGTATCAAAACAAAAATAAAAACTCACATCATGGATTCGTGTCTGGTTTCTATCAAGGGAGTCAGATACCAGGTTAGAGTTCGTGAGTTTGCAAATTGGGTACCTGATTTTGCTTCACTAGACAACATCTCACAACATGATTATGAATCAGAGGCGTCGGGAAATGATCAGGATATACATAGTATAAACGAGTCACAAGAAGAAGGGGAGATCAATGATAAGAAGGAGCAAATGGGTTACGAAATGAACGCTCCTGGTAAATCGGTGGACTCCTTTGAAGAAGGCGAGATCATTGGTGAATCGGATGATGGGTGTGTCAAGGATTGTATGGGAAAGAAATTGGACGATGATGTTGAAAAAGATATTGAAGATTGTTCTAACAATGTTACTGAGAAATGTGGGGTGGTAAATAATAATATGTCTAATAATGTGGAAGGTGAGATTCTTGAGGATCATTTTGATGGTGATCGTGGTAATGATACCATTGAAGATAATGCGGATGTTAACCCATCGACTAACGTCTCTTTGGAAGTTAATATCCCAGAAGTTGCAAATGATTCTAGCATTGTGTCTCCATCTACGCCCCCGGGTAATGATCTAAACATTGCTAAAGAGTCTTGTTCTACGTGGCTTGATTATGTTGGTCCTCTAATTACTGACGAGCTAGATTCTGAAAAACGCTGGAGCTATAGAGATCCCAAAGGGAATATTCAAGGGTCGTTCTCTCTCGCGCAATTACATATGTGGAAAGATTATTTTCCAAGCGATTTACAGATTTGGAGTTATTATGGCAATGTAAAAGAAACTATTCTCCTACACAATGCATTAAAGAGACGAACAAAGAATGCCGGTTAGATCTCTTTGCATTTGTGGTACGTTTCAACGGGTGTTCGGCTTCGTCCATGGGAGGTCTTTTTTTTAGGCGTCGCGTTGGGATCTCCTTTTTGATTTCAGTAGCCGTCGATTTTTTTGCGTGTTTGTTTTGTATCGTTAGAACTTATTCTGTTTCTTTTTTCTTTTGTCTGTTGGATCGATTTGCGTGTGACTTTTTCTTGCTAGCTTCTTACTAGCATTTTTTAATAAAATTTCTAATTGCCGTTCAAAAAAAAAAGTAGCCAAACAAAACATATAGAAATGCCCACCGAGCTCGAAACAAATGTCTAAAGCATGTCACATGTTTAGACCCTACAATCAAATACATATCATATCATATCAAATTGTACATGGGAGCTGCAGCTCCAGATGTACCCTACAAAGTGTGCAATGGGGTGTTGGCACCACACTAAGCCATGCACCAAAACGAAACGAAATGAAGTACCTAGGATGCATCCATACGCTCCCTACAAATCAAATCATATATGACCAAGTGCATAATAGAGCACACAAATCAAAAGAGGACGACGTGGACTGATCACACCGCCACAGATAGTGGCACGCCATTGGTGCCTCAATGACGCGGCGATGGTACCTCCATGGCTAGTTAGCTCGGACATCGGAACAAAACAAAGGGTTCATATAGCATATCGAAACGAAACATATTATGTCCAAAGAAGATCATGTCTAAACAAAACGGATAAGTTCATATCATGGCAATGTCAAACGAAGCATAAATCAAACGAATTCAAAGGTTCAGTCAAGTTATCAAATAGGTGGCAAACGAATTACGAATCAAAGGCTAGATATATAGGGAACATATATATGGATCTCAAAGGTGCAAATAGATACGGAGCAAAGGTCATGAGAATCCTTAAAAGAACGAAAAGAATATATGTGCCTTAAACAAACGAAAGCGTACTCGAAAATCGACCTACTCCCACTTTAGATTATCTACAAGAATTAAGGACCATTTAACCTATAGCTTCAAGTGACAACTAGTCGCATACTTTAGCAATTTATTTGATTAGTAGCATTAGCCTATTCAGATGTTGTGAATCATTAGGAAACCTTATACTTAATTACTATCCTCAAGTATGCTTTACTGTACGTAGGACATTGATTTATAGTAAATATTGTTGATACATTTGCCTATAAAAATATGGCTACATGTCTGTTGTAAACTTTAGATGCTATTTACGTCTTATTATTTCAAAATTATATTTGTGAATTCGTAAGAGACATGACATTTTGAATACAATAAGTACTTAAGTTTGACAAGAAAATATGATAAGAAAGCAATGCGTGATAGTTGGTTTATAACAATATTAATTTTAAAAATCCTTTAGTACTATTCATGCATCAAAATATCCAAGTTGCAAACTGACACTACTCGGTTCAAATTGGGATTATACTGCACACTAGTATTATACATCATACTTAAAAGGCCAATTATGTAAAACAGTTCATGCATGCCATGAGTTATAGTTTCCATTATGAAATTCTCAAACCATCTTCACATTAAGTATTAATAAACCGTTATATAGGTTACCATCTTCATCACCCCCCCCCCCCTCATACATATAACCGCACCTCCTATTTCTTAGTTTTACAAACGATGATATGTTTAAAACCCGTAGTTCACCGATTCGTTAAAGATGAACGTTAATGCTATTTAGTACGACCCCTTTCTTTTATGTGTTCAAATACTCAAGAAACTGAAAGATTTAGTAAGCATGCACGTTTACCGAAGAGTATAGAATCCATAAAAACTTTTTAGCTGCTTTCTTGCCATTGACTATGATTTTAATATATGAAGATCATGTTACCAAATAATGAAGATTGCCTAAATAAATAAATTAAAAAAAAACGCCAAGCCTATGGTTTCATATTAAGATGACATGCAGTTCAAAATATACCTCTAAGCTAGACAGGTATGATCGAAACCGAGAACACGAACACGAAGATTTAACGAGATATGATCAAAGCCAAAACCGAAACCGAGGCGAAACCCCAAAACTCCACCCCGAACCGTACACTGCCAACAAATAAAACAAAACGAACTACTCTTACACAACCCAATGATCACAACCTTTTGGATAATGCCCTACGTGAACCCAATTTAATTCATGTTATTTTCCAACCTTCATAAGGAACGAAAAACGAGTTTAACACGAACCACAACCCGAACGAACCCAAACGAACCCGAACATGAGCAAAGTCAACGTGAACCCAACCTTGGATTACGTAGTATCTAACCCTCTAATTTTTGCAGACGAATATTTGTGGTTTAATTAATTAATAACTTGCTTAATAGGTTTTAAGATATTATGAATAGAATGAGTATATCGAGTGTTTAAATGATGGAGCATGAGAAACCGTCTACTCGACAATTACGGGATATGATCAGGTAGTTTTACTTGACCGAATATTTGGTTCATCATAAAATTATTTATTTATTATTAATATATATTTTTTATATAAATATAAACACATAAAACATTTACGTGCATATATATCCCACGTCTTTTCTTTTATGTGTACTAGTGAAGTAATAACATTGTTCTAATATGGTTTGTTCTTTTTTAGGGTGTTATAATTCTTCCCCTCTAAAAAGAAAATTTCGTCCCAAAATTTAAGTCGAATCTTAAACAGAATCGCAAAAAGAAACATGGATAATCAGTCCTCATCATTTTTTCATTTTCCCAAATAGCCTCACGCTCAGAATGAATTTTTCCAAATAACTTTAACAAAACAAAATGTTTTATTTCTGATGTAGTGTAAATGAACGAGATAACACGAATTGAATCTGTTGATTCCAATGAATACCAGAAACAATAAACGAGAAAAAAATTGAATTTGTTGATTCCAATGAATACCAGAAATAATCTTCTAACTATCGTTGATTCAAAATAATACCGATAATCAGGCAAACTCCAACAACCGTTGATTCAAACGAATACCGATTATTAAGAGAATCTTAGCAAAAAAACGTCATGAATAGATTAAAGCAAAATCTTTTATTATCAAAACTCAAAGATATCTCAATACAAAGAAAAGACCCAATATTTATAGGAAAACTAAAATCAATCTAAATAAATATTGATTGACTTTCCTTTTTCAAAAGAACTTTAACAAAACGAAAGATTTTATTTCTCATGACTCGCTCTTAACGATCTAAAATAGCCTTAGGCTCCTCAATAAAATATAAATCTTCCTGAAATCATAGCTAACAGATACGAAATAACATGCAACGGATGGTAGTTGTAACCTCTCAAAAGAGATATATAGAACACATTTTGAACATGAGACAATTATGGCGATAACGCCAAACGATACGAAACTTCACCAACTATATCGAATATTTCAAACGGACAAATGAATCGCGGATTTAATTTCCTTCTTAAACCAAAACGTCAAACACCTCTACACGGAGATACCTTAAGAAACACATGATCATCGGGTTTAAATTCCAAAGCTCTTCGATAACAATCGACATAGCTCTTTTGTCGTGATCGAGCTTCTTTAAGATTCTCTGTAGTAATGGTAACTTTTTCATTTTTCGTCACCTCAACCAGTTCTGGCCATCTATAACAAGCTCTCCAACTTTATTAAGATTGTTCTAAACATTCTTCAAGACATCATATGACTCCGATAAGTTCACGTTATGTCATGTAATTATTATCACGTTGGCCATATGTCATAATAATGACATCACATAAACATGCCCTTATCGTTATCTTAACTTATATCTCATGCTACTATTTCTTAATTGCTTACTAATGTTACAAACAAATAGTCGTTCTACACTTTTGGTCATATAAATCTTAAAAGAAACCTCCTTGATACTTTCATGCCAATTATTATTGTAAGCAAACTCAACTAAATGAAAATACTCATCCTAATTTCCAGTATAATCCAAAATGCAAGATCTGAACATATCTTCTAGAGTCTTAATAGTTCGTTCAGTCTGACCATCAGTCTGAGGGTGAAAAGCAGTACTAAACTTAAGTCTCGTTCCCAAAGCATTCTACAAAGCTTTCCAAAAACGTAAAGTAAAACGCAGATCCTTATCAAACACAATTGATGTAGGTGTGTCATGTAACCGAATAATCTCTTGCTAAAAGATCTCTGCCATCTTGCTAACTGGGTTTCCTATCTAAATGGGCAAAAAGTGAGCCGACTTAGTCAATCGATCAACCATAACTCAAATTGCATCATTCTTCTTAAAGGTGTAAGGCAAACTGTTAGCCTCAATTTATTGAGTCGAACATGGAAGCTCGGTCACTCTACGATGGAGCTTCGGTCTTTAATTAGTTAACGTTGTAATAGGATATTATCGGGAATCGAGCTCGATAGTGAAT